>JAJIYU010010377.1:0-16214 GCA_030144865.1 Tinospora cordifolia | reverse complement strand
TGGAGGTTGGTATGAAGTTGCAGAAGCAGCATTTTGTCATTGGCAAATTTGTTTTTTGTGTTCAAGAGTGTTCTTACTATTTTATAGAATCTATTCATTTTTTTAAATTAATGCATAAAGGCATTATGGAGATCTAATGTCAAATATGGGGGTTGGGTCTGTTATTTATGATTGCTGGCAGTTTAGGATAAGATTTCTTTCAGCTCAACGTGATTGATTGTTACTCTCATATAAACATGAAGCAACTTTAGTTTCTATGTAAAAGATCTTTATCTACTGAGCTACAGATGTCTTGTACAGAATAATCAGCCAGTCTTTGCCTACTCATGCTTAAGGCTTTCCTTGAAATCATCTGATTGTTTGTTACTTGTTAACTTAGTTAATGATCTCTTACTAATCCTTAATTACTGCCTTAAACCGTCCAATAGTGTTCTGGGTGTACAGAGTTTGTGAGCACAGGTTATCACAAGCTTGTACGGTGACTCTTCAACAGAGTGGGATTGTTGGAATGGGAGATCTCTCATATATCAAAGCCCATGGAAATCTTTGGCAGCTTCTGTTTCCTTGTTTTTTGAGAATAGCACCATAAATGTAAGGGATGGGTGTGGTTTTAGACTCTGGAAAATAATTGGCTTGGACCACATACCCTTGCACATTCCACTTAGGAAAATCGTCTTCAATGCATTTCTTCATGTGATCTTTTTCCCACCATATGTTTCTGTGCATTGCTCAACCTCTTGAAGACTTAAAGGTGCTAAAATTTTCTTCTAGACCTTCTGGTTGGGTTTTCTACACTTTGACCATCTAACTTGGTGCTTTTACTGCTAGCACATCACGTGAAGGGATATCATTCCATCTGTTGATGCTTGTTCCATTCAGCATTAACATTCTATGACAATGAACAGCAACTGTAGGACTAACGCACAAACTAGAAATTTTTCCTGTAGTTTCTTCCTTAATGTTCATTCTCTATTGAACTGAGGTAGAAAAAGCAATTGTAAAATGGTTGTTTTCTTTTCTTCCCTTCCAAAGAGGCTGTTTGTGTCAAACTTCCCATCTTATCTGACTGATGTAAACTTCACTGTGTACATTGGATTTACATTGTATATGTTGACAAAACCTTGTAATGGGGGGTCAATACTCCAAGCTATGACAATGTAATGAGCCGGATATCTCATCCGGCATTTTGTACTAGTTTATTATTATTAATAATAGTTTCCAGTTTCAAAAAAAAAAAAAAAGTTTGTAACAGTATTCTAGTCGCTTGTTACTTTGCTCACATCTAAATGCAGGAGCCTTTAACCTGGAAGACGAAACACTCACTAAATCTAATGAATAGATGAGAAAGATGGAGCAGATTTAGAAGACAAGCTAAACAAGAGGGCCAGAAAAACTAAGTAGAATAAGAAGAGCCAGGAAAAAAAAAAAAAAAAACAGATAACCAGCAGAAAACGTAAATATTTGGAAAGTAAAAATAAATAGTCACTTGAAATGTACAAGTGATTTATACAAAACTGTTTCTTGTACAGGATTTCTTCTTGGAAATCTGGGGGAGCACATGGCTAATTATCAAATTTACTAATATTTGACTGCTTGTCTTGTAATTCAAACTTTTAGGTAATATATATATTTTTTTCTCTGTGGAGATGTTCTTTTCTTCTTGGTAATAGGAGGTTTTGTCCCCTTTCTGATTGGCGGATTGGGCCTGCAGAGAAATTAATAATTTCTCTCTCTCTCTCTCTCTCTCTCTCTTGTTCTTTTCTTTTTCAATGATTTGAATTTCATGTAATGTACTCTATTTTGAAATTTTAGTTCCACGAGAGATGTTATACTGCTACTTTTCTTATTCTTGTGCCCTTATATTAAATTTGCCATTTTCAAATGACTAACAAACTTTCTTTTAATTGTAGAACATGCAAGAGCATGCTTTTTGCTATTGGAAAGGTAGTGTTGCATTCTGAAGCACTACCTGCATATTGATTCGTTCATTATTTTCACCATAGGGAATTAGGAGTCGTTATCTTCATACGTGTTATGACTCCCATCCCATCTCTGAATTAATTGCTCAACTTGCACGATGGCTTATATGAAAATTTAAAAGTGATGATAATCCTTCTGGATTTTCCACAGGCACATGCAAACTTTTTGTTTGTCCTGTTTGCTTCCTGATGTGCATGTATAAATGATTCAATTCAATTGGATCTTCTGAAATTCCTCCCAGGCTTCTAAAAGAAGCTTTAAACTCATGTAGCATTTGCCTGATGAAGGCATTGATAAAGGACTTTGTTGTGCATATAATTAGTTTCATTGCCCTGTTTTACTATTAGGTGGATTATGGCATGTTTTATCATGTATATGGAGTAATTGCTGTTCTTTCTTAGTTCTTTTCATGTGCCTAGTGCTTCAGATATGTTCAAGTGCCTTGCTTTATATGAAATAGAGTAACTCTTTTAGTTCATAACAAACACAACTTTTGGAATTCTGCATTTCTGCTTGAGTTTCTTAACAGCCAACAGTTAGAGATTAACAACAAAAACTAGAGTTCCATGTAATGTTCAATGCCATATATTCTAATCTATACTTGAATCTACTTGGGAAATCAGCTTCACAAAAGATTCTCAATGATTAGATTAGGTGTGCCTTTTACATTTGCGTGTTACAACCCATGCATTTATCAATATGTTAAATCTATTGTCGGAGACATTTATTGAAGGGATGGACTCTTTTGATCCTTGACCCTGGGTATTAACTTCCTGCATGGTATCGAACAACACATCTTAGAAATCAATCATGTAATTGATGAATGCTGATATTAGGGAATTTGTTCTCTTTGATGGCATGCAGATATCTTCTTCCAATTTTTTAGGGCGATCAAGTGGATCATCAAGAAGAGCTGCTGTCTCAAGCAGTCGTGATGCGTTGATTGGATCTGAATCTGATCTATCTCGCCCCCGAACCACAGAAGCAAGCCCTGGTACCTTCCGCAAGATTTCTAGTGGGCAGAGAAGTTCACCCGTTGGATCCTCAGAGCCCAAACGCACGCCTTCTGGTAGGAACATGACTAATATAAAGAACTTTGAGTCCACTCTCAAGGGCATTGAGTCTCTCAACTTCGATCATGAAGATAGGTTGCATTATTAAGACTTGCCACCACCACTGTTTGCCAATTCAAGATACATCTCCTGTAAATGATAAAAGTGGTGTACTAGCTACTATTATAGTTTCTGAGTGAAATTACTTTTATAACAGTTTGTTTCTGATTGAGAATCTTACTTTACAATGTAGAAAAAAAGTCTCTTAAGGAGAACTGATGCATGTCATGGTTCTCCAAAACGAAGTTGCATTTGTACTGGCACCCAACTGCCAGTTCTCTGATTGTGTTATCTAAGTGTGTGTTAGACCTCCTGCATCTTCATTCACTCAATGATTTGTACTGGTTCTTTTCTGTTTTCTATAATCTTAATCAGTCATGCCTGATATAAAACACAGCTTTCAACTATGAATAGAAGGAAAATGGCCAAGCTTGACCTAATTCTTGGGATGGCCTTCAGTAAAGTTGCCATTTGGATTTTTAAGATAGAAATATTCAATTAAACATGAGGAACCCAAGTTTCATCTGATCATGCTAGGATGGTTTTCAACAATTTCTTCTCAGACAAAGTTAATTAAAAACCAAAAAAAAAACAAAAAAAGATGGAAGTGTTACAGATGTACAAACACACCATGTATGAGGTAATGATGAGGCTTGGAGACTGTCGCCTAGTATGACCAAGTAACATTAGGATCAAAAGAATGCAGACACATTTTTGTGCTTTTGCTTATGAAAAATCGGGCATAGAAGCTCATTGGCATAGCCAAAATGATCAAATAATATTTCCATATATGCTTTTAAACCAATCTACTTTGCACTCCAATAGCCATCTCAAACTTGAAGATGAGATTTAGATGTTATTGATTTGCAGTACTTGTGGCATCTATTCTACTAAACTTACATTCTTCAAATGGAGGAAATGCAAACGAATTTGACCTTGAAACGGGCAAAGATCTTGGTGCTCTCGAAGGGTAGGAAGTGAGTCTCTTGCCCTTCTCATCATATATAATTGCATCTTCTTCCGTTGGAACTCTGCACTTCTTCCCCAGCATTATAGTCTTTGTCCATATAGACTCTTCTGGTTTGAATTGCTTTCTATTGTCTTTCTCTTGTTCTTGTTTTCCATCTCGAAATCTCATGGACATGGCTCTTGGCAATTTCATACTTAATGTGGAAGATAGTTTTCTCTTGGAAGCTGATGACAAGGTAAGGAACTTGTGGGAAGAATAGTCCTTGCATTTGGTAAAAGCTGGCGGTTGCAACTCTTGTTGTTGTTGATGGATCTCCATTTCTGTTGAATTCTCTTTCTCTGCAGCAGTAGGTTCTGATACCATTATTATTGTTGTTGGTTGTTCAGTTTTGGAATCTTCTCGATGTGTAGATGAAGATGAGGCTGCTGCTTTTGGTGGCAATTTGGCTTTTCGAGACCAAGTGCCACAAAGGGTGGCCGTTATAATGATTGTTGCCACAATCCATGCCACAAGGAAGGAAAATGAGACCACAGGATGGATGAAAACATGGTTGTTTTTCTCAGAAGAGATTCTCCTTCCCATGATAAAGCCGAGAAGGGTGTGTTATAAAATATCTATGAATGATATCTGTACGTATATTTATCTTTTTCTTTCTATAATTTTTCTTTTTTCAAAGAGGAAGAAGAAGAAGAAGAAGACTGAAAATAGATGAAGGGGGAGGGAATGAAGTGATAAGTGAAATTGAAAAGGGATAACAGATTGCTTGGTTTGAAGAAGAAGATGGAGAATTGGACAAGTGGGATTCCTTTTTTGGGCAAAGCTCAGCTGTTTGTTTGTTAAGTTTGTTAATCTGATGGACCCAAATATGCACAATCCCAGCTTGTCATCCTTAGGGATCTCTACCAAGTGGATCGCTGGCCCTCTCTTGTGTCTTGTGTCTTGTGAAGGTTTTGACGGGTCATAACTGTGACTTCTTTTCCATTCGTATATATTACACCATCTCTATGCAAGCGTGAAAGGTGAAAAATGGTCCATAATGCTTTTATTTAAAATGCACACCTTGAGGAGTGTCAAACGTTTTTTTCGTTTAATTTTGGTATTTTGAAGCTTTTTTAATGCTATAGTTATAGATTTGTTGGTGTATATATATATTTTAATAAATATGATACTTGGGTTAAAAGCATGCGATATTTCAAAATTTGAAAACGTTGAATTAAATTAAAAATCAATTAAAAAAACTATATAACAAAAAATTAGTAAAACCGAAAATAAATTAAATACAATCCCTGGGTTAATATTGCATTAAGAATTGATATATTTATATTATGATGCTAAAAAAATTAATATATATATATATATATATATATATATATATTTCTCAAGAAATAGCATTGCATTAAATATGCGACATTTGTTTATCTTTTGACACTAAAATTGCTACTCTTTTCATCTTTATGCCAAAAAAATAAAATAAAATAATGATGAGCTAGCTATAGATGGATGCACAATAGATCTATTGGGAAATTTTATATCACACATGGCTTGAGAATTTAAGTTCGCATGTTTAGTGCTGCCCGTGCATGTTGACTATGTGTTCAAAATCACAGATTATATATTATCATTTTTATCTTTATGCTCTTAGATAGATATATCGGTTTAGAAGGTAAACAATAGAATATATTTTTGGAAACTTACTAAATCATGCTTTGTGTAATCTTCAGAAAAGGAAGAAAGTTTTTAAAATTCAAATTCATGAAAATACCTTTCTACAAAAACTAAAGAAATTATTTAAATTTAAGAGAAGATATTTGAGATTCCAAATCATGAGAATGCTTTCTTGAATTCAGCTAGAGCAAATAAAAAAAAAAAGTGTTCAGATTTAGAATATGCCTCATACTATATAATCTCCTTTATAGAGTATTTCCTCCTTGATAAAGTATGAAGAATGAATGAAATTTCATTTGTTCTTAGATTTTATATTATCTTAAAATACAAATAAAAAGGAAACGCTTTTTGAAATAACTACAGTAGACAATTTGGAAAGATTCCTGCCACTCTCTTTGAAATTTTTTTGAAATTCGATTAACCTATCTATTTTAAGTGCATTGGACTCTCTCTATTTTAATTGTGCAGCATGTCAATCTAGAAGAGGAGTGTTTCTAGTACTGTAACACCCTAGTTTTCGGTCTTTTGTTTCTGTCATATCAGGGTCAAGCATAGAGAGATGCACCCATAAGTCATTAAATATATTGTCGAGACACTACACGCGTCAACCACTGAGAGTTAGGACATTACTATTTCTATCGTCCAACACGTCTCATCAACATCATAATAATATGTGAATAATTTATTAGTCTCATAGACACACCAAGAGATATCAATAGGAGATAAACATAATAAATCTCATAACAGCTCATGGACTAAACTGAATAAAACTAGACTCAAAGTATTCAAGTAATAATCTAAAAACATGCCCATATGGCCAAATAACAATTTCTAATATCATTAACACAAAGGTAACTTAAAAGGATCATATGCCCAGTTCAACTACTATTCATGAACCACAATAGGCCTACAACCATCAAACAGTACCTAGTTGTATTGTCATTCGAATCGTTTCAAAGCTCACCTGAAATAGAAATGTGGAGTGAGCTCGAGAGTCCAGTGGATCATACATAATACATTCATAGTATTAATCAGGTCAAAATATCAAACATGCAAACGCTTGACATATATTAAGCGTTTGAAGCATTCAATTGTTAAACAGTTGCTAATTAGACCGAAAGACTAACTCTTGGTGTTCTCTCATCATTATCATCATATCATAAGGAGAAAAAGAAAAATACACAATTGCCAAATTCCAATGGGATATAGGAGCACACCCATCACGCAACCCGAGGGCTAGAGTCTCACCCATTTCATCCATCACCAAGAACTAGGGTCTCTCACCCATCATCCTGTTATTGGGAACTACAGACTAGCCATTATTCCAATCATGAGAACACCCATAGTAATCCCCCATGGATCACTGTGTCAATACGTGGCTCGACTCTTAATTTAACTTACTTTACTTCCATACAATCATTCATTTTTATCATGCTTATCAACTCATAATTGAACATATATCACTTGCATGTGAATCAAGTATGCTAATCATCTCATGAATAGTATCATATAATTATGTAATATGACATTATGAAAATGGGTAAACAACAAGCAAGAAGACATTGATCATGTTATATAGCGTGCTTATAATATCATGTCATGAAAGCGAGTAAACAAAGAACATGGATACATTAATCATGTTATACATCTTTCATACTCACAAAAGATATCATGAAATCAAATCAATATTTGAACACATCCTAACATGCTTCTCGGTATTCATTTTAAACAAATAACAATCATGTTCAATATTTGAAACCTAAATAAAAGTAGGGAGCAAGGTAATTATCTTCATCTGTCCATGTGCTTCCCTTGTCCTTTGCTCTGTTGCTCCATTATACTTGATCCATCAACCTTGGAAGAGTAAAGTTTTTTTTATTTTTATTTTTATTTTTTTTATTTTTTTTCTGCATTTGTAGCTTTTCCAACACCCTAACTTCATAATTTAGTGATTTCCCAATCCTAATAGTGTATTAGGGTGCAAAGGAGTCATAACGGTTGAATATTAGCATAACTTCCTTTTGTGTGTGGGGTTTCGATACACTAAACCTCAGACTAAATCACTCCTTAAATTGAAAATAAGGATGTCATACCTTACATTTGATTCGGCGAATCCCCCCATACGCCTTGAACGAATACTTCAACTTCTCTTAAAATTTTGGTGTGATGAAGACGTCAAAATAGTGATTAAAATGATGTTTCGAGACTATTGTAATCAATACTATTTACATCCGAACGTAGTGTAGCACGTATATTAGGGTTTGTAGGCGAGTTCTTACTTTGCAGCATGTTTCAACACTAATTTGGGTTCAATAGTGAGATCGCAACACCGTTTTTGTCTTGTGAAGAAGTTAGAAATGATTCAGATATGATTTGGATGGCTAAGAATCGATGTGAAATGGTTAGTAGATGTGAGGAAATCAAACAATGACGACTGTTAGGGTTGTTGAGGAAAGACTGTGCACAATTTGTCGAGGATTTGGGTTTCTGTGCACACTTATGTATATATACAGACGAAGATTAAGTTTACCTTGACCTTCTATTTTTGAGCCTTAATCGCAGGACTATGATCTTTGTACTAGTACCGTGGTCTTGGGACTGTTCCTAATTGTAGGACTGTGTCACAGGATCGCGGTATCAGGTCTTTGCCAAATTTTATGAATTTTTAATCGTAAGACTGTGGTACCCTGACCAGGACTGTAGTCCTCGTGCAAACTTTTTTGTTTTTTTGAAATTTTGATGTAGGACTGTGGTCTTGATTTGGGGACCGCGGTCATGCGTGTTCCTTTTTTTGTTCGTTTGTTATTGTTGTTAATTTTGGGTATTACAAGTACAATCTAACCCTACTTAAAAACAATGAAGATTTGTGTCACACATTATGTGTAACAATCAACCCAAAAAAATTTATTTACATGGAAAGTCTTTAGTTTGTGTTACTTATAAACTTGAAGGTTTTCCAAAGCCTTAAGCATCATTTAAGGATATAAAGATCTTCCTATATATTGTTTAGAGTTCCTTGTAAATGAACTTGAAGAATCAAGGTTTTCATTAAACCTTTTATGAGTGATGTTAGGATCTTGTAAAGAGTGAAGTTATAAACTTGAGGGTATTGTTTTGATTTAGCGTGGCAAGGTTGATAGTCACTTGTGGCTAAGAAGATTGTTAATCTAATAGCAACATCAGAAACAAAAAAGTGTTCGTTTTGATTTCATTGTTGTCTGTATTGCAAAGAGTGGCATCAACGTGCAGGTCACCATGTTAGTCCTATTGCAACACTCATGTAGCAGTTATGTGTGTTTAATCATAGTGAAATGTTTTGCTTTGGGCTAGGCCCCATGAATGTAGACATTGGCTGAACCACATAAACAATTCTTGTGCCTCCTCTCTTTATTTGACTTTGAATTAATTAATACTCCACTTAATTTTAATTACTTATTACTATTTTGAATGCACAAACGTGACTCTAAAACCTACAATTTGTCTCAAAGTGGGCCATCTTCTTTTTAAGCCTTTTACTTGGCAGTTGAGGTAAAAAATAACAAGTTCAAAATGAGTCATGAAAGTCCTATAGTGGTTAAAGATCCAGAGAAGGTGAATTTATAACATGATCATCCTTATTGGAAGGTGGCAATTATGTTGATTAGAAGACTAAGATGAGGACATTCATCCGATCCATAGATGAATATGCATGGCGATTGGTTGTAGATGGTTTGGTATACCCAATAGCTGTTGATATTAAAAATAACATAACCTTGAAATCTAAGACTGCATGGACTAAAGGAGAAAAAAAGGTTATGTTTGTCCAATTCTAAAGCTCTCGACACTATCTTTAATGTTGTAGACACATAACAAGTTACATTGATCTTAACATGTTAGACCGCCAAGGATGCATACGAAACCTTGAAAAAAATTCATGAAGGAACTAGTGTTGTATGTATCTTACAAAACATTCCAAGCTTCAACAATAAATTGAGAGACATTGCAAATCTGGCTTTTTAGTTGGGTAAAAAGTTTTCCATTGAAAAGCTTGTAAGGAAAACTCTATAATCATTGCCTCTTAGATTTGCCACTAAAGTTGCTGCCATAGAAGAGGCTAAAGATTTGACAAAAATGCATCTCCGCGATTGTATGAGTTCCTAACAAACATACCGAAGGGAATGACAACTCAAAAAAGTAGAGAACAAATATGATATTTCATGCTAAATCTTGCTTAGATGAAAAGGAAGAGGAGATCTCCATGATCATAAGGAATTTTTTCAAATTCATAAAAAGATATTGTAAGCAACCTAATTTGCCTAGAAAGAAATTCATTGAAGGAAAAAAAGGAAAACATAAAAGAACATATTAAGTTTGATAGAAAATTAAGAAACATCAAATGCCATTAGTGTGGCACTTTGGGACACTTATAGGCAAATTGAGCAAACACAATCAAGAAGAAATCCTTGAATATAATATGGAGTGATGAGTCAAATTATAGTTAAGATGAAGAAGATGAAATTTCAAGCAATTTTGTTGCCTTTACTTGTGACGACCCATGTTTTTGGCATAGAATCGACGGATCTGACACATATGTATTTTATGTACTTTCTAGAATTTTAATGATAATATATGAAATTTTTCCCAAATTTTTTCCAATTTCAAATTAATTATTACGAAAAATGAGAATAATATGAGAAAATGCAATTTTAGGGAGAAAACGTATGAAACTATTAGAAAAATGTGTTTTCTTGAGAAAAATGATTTTTAGGATTCATTATTGAGTTTTTAGAGCAATTATTGAATTTTTAGAATGATAAACAGAATTTTTGGGGGAAAATATGATTTTTGAAAAATTATTCAATTTTTGGAGAAAATAATTGAATAAATAATAAAATGAGGTATAATGGGGTATTTTGGATGAGAAATGATGATTGGAAAATTTTTAATAATTTAGAAAAAAAAAGTGAAATTTCGATATAAAATACGTATATGTAAGTGTATATATACATATAAAGAAAAAGAAAAGAAATGATGAAAATAAAATAAAATAAAATAAAAAGGGATTGGACCCGGCGCACGGGCAGAGTCTTGGTCGGGCCTAGGGCCCGACCCGTTCGCGTAGGAGCGCGGGGGCTAAGAGGCCCCAGCGTGGGCTAAGAGGCCCCAGCGTGGGTTGGCCCACGCCCTGGCCGGCCCACGCGTCTAGAATGCAGTCCAGCTCCCTTTTTGTTTGTCTTTAGTGCGAATTTATTCAGATTTTTGACGAATTTTGGCCGAATTTTGGGGGATTTTCCAGCAAATTTTTAGCACAAAACCATGGGAGTTCATGGTTGAGGTCCATGGTTTGACCCATCAATTCATAGCCTCCATTGTAACCAATAGGCATTGCCAACTAGGCAGCCAGCATGTGAGGTGGAAAGCCACCTGAATGGCCACATGTCACCCATCCTTGCCATGCAAGCTTCTCCCATGCAACAAAACTTCTCATTGAGCTCAAACCCAAAAAAATTCCAGCAACTTAGCCCTGTTCACAAGCTCAAATCTTTTTCATTTCTTGACCGAATCTAGTGATCTATAGCTTGTTTTGAAGCTTGTACTATCACCTACGAAATCTTACAAGCCATTTGTTGAATCCTGAAATCAGTTGGAGCTGAAAACCTACAGAAAAGGTGTTGTTCACAAGTTTGACTAAATGAAGACCAGAATTGACCAGTTGGGACTTTGTTGACCAGCTAGGTAAGCAAGTGATAGGTTGACTAGGGTTGATCAAGATTGACCAAGGTCAATCAAATCGACTTAGCAACTAAGGCAAGTTGAACAAACATAGGTGAACTACTCTTGACTAGGTCAAGTTATTGATTGACCAATGGTGTACAGTTAGAGTGAGTCAAGTCCCATGTTAATATTAAGAAGTTACGTTGATTTCGTAGGAACAAGTACTAGCGGGACACGACCGGTCGCGAGAGGAGCGTCGAGAGCAGAACATCCCAGTGAGTAGTTTGACTCAGGTGTCTTCTGTGATTTTTAGTCCTTGCATAAAACTTGCATGATATTTCATGGTTTCAATAGTTTCACAAGATTTAAATACATCTGATTAGTTTTGAGATATTTAGATGTACACGATAGTGAGACTAAGGGCTCGAGGTCTGAACGCGGGGTCAGGGTACACGATGAGATCTGATTCGAGGTCCGAGTGTGGGGTTAGGGCGTATGGTTAATGCGCCTAGCTTCTGACCCGCTTAAGTGGCGACACTTGAGGATCGAATGCAGGGTTAGGGTGTTCGAGAAGTACGCCTAGCTTACAACCCGCTCGAACGATGACCATAGGTTGGGTTGTTGAGTTAACCTAGCCTGGATACGTTAACTATCATCGATTTGAGATGTTTTATGAAGCTATTGCACTATTTATAACTGTTTTTATGCTATGCCATGCTTTTGAATGCCATACCATCTTTACTGCTCATACATACTTGCATTAATACTGGTTATGGATGACATGCTGAACTTCCTACTCACTGAGCCACGTTGATTATAGGCTCACTACTCTATCATCATTTCAGGTTCTATAGCGGCCGACAAGGAAAAAGGCATAGTGATTGCCTGACTCCCTGACAACTCATGTCTCAACTTCTTTTGGTCTTTTTCTTTTCATTTGAGGTTGGTCGTTATTGTACTAGTCTAAATGGTCAAATATGTATTTTGGACAAGACTAATGTAAATGAAATGCTTTCGCTTTGGTTGTTGCTTACTTTTGCTTTTAAGTGTTCCAATTATTCTGATACCATCTGATCGTATGAGATTTGGAAAGGGCTTAATAGTGGTCGGGCGAACTCGTCTTGGTGAGAGGGTTCATCGGGCCACTGTGCCCGTCAGGCCACCCTTGGCTTAGAGCAGGGGGTCCGACATTACTGCTCTAATTTGTGCTACATGTAGACATCCTACACACTCTAAAACAATTGTTACCATAATTTATGACATTGAAACCAACAACGATGGAGATTATGGATGGTAAATGGTTGCAATGATGAAGTTGTTTCAAATAATCTATCATAAATGGTCTCAAGTTGGACAACAGTTAAAAGAATTGGATGAACTATGCTAAAAAACGGAAGACATAATAAAAAAAGTTACAAGAAAAGATTAAAGAAAAGATAGAAGATTAGAGGAAGTTGAAGGAAAATTGATGGATGCAAAAAAGATAGTCAACATCTTAACACATGAAAAACCAAACATGATGAAATCTCAAACATGGGACATAATTCTCATGACCGCAAGGGACTTGGGTATTTAATGCCAAAAGTCATAAGGAACAATCAATAAATCAAGGATATGAAACCAACTTAGGGGCGTCCCACTTGCTACTACTGTAACATTAAAGGACACAAGTTGAGGTATTGTCACAAGCTAGGAGGTGCTTTCAACAAAACACCACCATGAGAATGTCCAACGCAACACAAAAGTGGATTCCAGAGACTAATTATGTAGCCTATGTTGCTCATGCCATGTTAATAACAAGCACCAAAGAAGGTTGATACTTAGACAGTGGATGTTCTAAGCGCATGACAAGGTGTAAAGGGATGTTGATGGAGTACAAATCATGTGATGATGGGCATGTTATAGTCAATGATGGTAAAAAAAGGAAGGTGATTGGGAAGGGGATCCTTAATTTGGTTGATCCACTTAGACTTAGAGAATTATGAAACGTGGAAGGTCTCAAAGCAAATTTTATAAGCATCAGTTATCTATGAATGAGGATCTATAAGTTAACTTCATTAAGAATCGTTGCATGATTGTGGATATTATTAGATTGTACATCATGAATGGCTGCAAACAATTAGTACAAGCTGGAGAAGAGTGTGATAACATTGTTAAAATAATGCCATAACAAAATGTCAAATAGTCTTAAACTTCATAATCAAAAGCTTGGACATATTAACTTCAAGACTCTCAAGAAGATTAGTGCTACTCATGTGGTTGGAGCACTATCCAAACTCAATACCAAAACCCTTACAGTATGTTGACCGTGTCAACTTGTAGCTTGGTAAGCAGCAAAGATCTAAACATTTATCCATGCAACACTTTATTATAATAAAGGTATTTGAGCTTATGCACATGGATCTTTTTGGACCAATGCAGATTCAAAGCATTAGACGAAAAAGGTTCATATATATGTGTGTAGATGACTTCTCCAAATTCACTTGAATTTACTTTTTGAGAGAAAAGTTAGAAACATTTGATATTTTCAAAACTTTGTGTAAAAAGCTCCAAAATGATAAAGCTTGCACCATCCAAAAGATTTGAAGCGATCTTGGTTGTGAGTTTGAAAATTAAAAATCATTGACTTTTGCGACAAACATAGGATTAATCAATGCCTAAGACACCTCAATGAAATGTTGTAGTGGAAAGGAAGAACATGAGCTTGAAAGAAATGACAAAAATGATGCTACATGAAATGAGTCTACCAACAGAATTCTAGGGTGAAGCAATAAAGATTGCTTCATACACCATTAACAGAGTTTATTTTAGACTAGGGATGACTAAGAATCCTTATGGACTATGGAAAGGGAGCAAACCAAATGTACGTTATTTCAAAATCTTTGGGAGTGCATGTTATGTTCTCAATAACAAAGAATATTTGAATAAGTTCAATGCAAAGAGTGACAAAGGAATCTTCCTTATGCAATGAACAACAAAGCCTATCGAGTCTTCAAAAATCATACACGATTAGTCATATGATCCATAATTGCGGTGATCAACAACCACAAGAAGGATGGGGGCTGTGCAAAAAGAAGACAAGAATAAAGAACAAGATCTAGTAAGTATTGAGAACCCGTGATTGATATACATAGCACAACCCCATCCACTATTAAAATAGCAAGTGACACAAAGGACACACCTGAACATCAAATTAAAAAAGAATGTCAAGATATAGGTGAACCATCCTCTAGAGTTCAAAAGGATCATCCAATTGATCTAATGATACAATATTTGATCGAAGGAAGAAGATTGAGGGATGTACTAAGAAGAGACTATAGAGAAATGGTACTGTTCTCTTGCCATGCTTCAACAATTGAACCAAAAAATGTTAAAGAAGCCTTAGAAGATAAATGTAATACCCTCAATTTTAATAACATATTCATTTTTATAAAGGTATTATCATGATTTAGCACTCAAAAAAATTTATTTAAAGGTAAACATATATAATAACAATTACCTTTATTATAGTTGAATTAAGTAATAATGTAATACAACAACCTTATTTAAAAAAAAGCTAACATTACACATAAGTTCATAATGTCAAAAACCCTTAAGAACTCAGCTTTACAAATTTTTAAATGTTGGATGAGAATGTTGAAACACCCACGTAAACATATAAAATGAATAACTATGACCCATTAAACCATGCTATGTTTATATAAAGAATTAGTAAATAAATAATATATATATATATATATATATATATATATATATGAGATACTCCAACTCAACCTAATTAGTCAATCCACAGGCTTAGTTGGATGAGTTATTGTTATAATGAAATACCTATTCTATAGTCTTATCTTGTTAACTTTACATCTCATAAAAAAAAGTTAATATTTTTGTATTACGATATATCAAAATACTCTATTCAAATTAGACATATATTACTAGTTCGAAACCATTCAGTTTTGATTTCAAATCAACCAAGCCACTTTATAATATATATATATATATATATATATATATATATATATATGTACCATAATATTCTAGTCAAATTAGACATGTATTACTAGTTGAAAACAATTCACGTTAATTTCAAATCAACCACTTTATGACATATATATAATGACGGGATCAAATCTCTCCATTCTCATCTTTTCACTAACTATTGTATTCGTCCAAGAAAAATATTTCCCAGAGAAAAAAAATTTATTTACTTCTCTTCCCCTTTCTCTTCTTTTTCTTTGGTTCTCAAATCTCCATTCAAATTAAATATTTCATTAACAATAGTAAGTAGTAGTTGCAAATTTTCTTTTTTACTCCAATCTTTAAAGAAGGAATCATACTACTACAAATCACCACCCCGATTACCTCAAGTAAATTTAATTTCTTATTCTTAACTTGGTTTTGCAAAACTCCACCAATCCAATTTTTTTCTTCTTTTCTATTTTATCCTTTTCAATTATATTCGCACTTACTCTTCTCTTTTAATTTTTTAAAATTTTTTTAGTATATATTGATATAGATATTTTTTTGTTTATGATTAAATTAGCAAATTCATCTACTGGATATTATGTGTGTGTATAAATATATATTATTGATATTGTATCTATATATATACTTCAATATTAAATATAATATAAAATATTATATATACTTATGATATTGTATAAAATATTTCTGATGTGGTATATATATTTATATTTCTGATTTTACATATTGAACATGTATATATATATATACATTGAAAACAAGTACATGTTCCAACATCTATTTTTTGTATTTCTACTTGATAGTAAATAGCG
>JAJIYU010010376.1:0-16155 GCA_030144865.1 Tinospora cordifolia | reverse complement strand
AATAAAAATAAATATATAGAAAAATATGAAATAAAGAAATGAAGGAAAAATAGGAAAAAATGGAATAAAATATCAAATAAATACAATATTAAGAGTTAGAAAGGAAAATTCAATAAAATAGAAGGATGTGAGCCAGATATACAAATTAGAAGGTGAAAGATTGGTCTATAAATTGCCAAACTCGAATAATAGAAACAATTTGATATTAGAAACTGCGTCCAACGACCAGAAACACTCAATCTTCACGATCTGCAATCCAACGACTTAGATCAGGCTCGCATCGTGCGTCCAGAAGCACCGAATCATGCAAATCCAACGACCCAAACTCGATAAGCTAGATCAACGGTCCAGATCGAGGCACTCAACGACGATCTCGAACTAGTACTCCAATCGAAGATCAACCGACGGACCGGATGAGTTTCGTTTTCGCAATCCACTGTGCTGCGCTCAGGAATAATCCAACGGCTGAGATCTCACCCGCCCGATCCAACGGCTGACGATGCACGCGCCAAAATGAGTTCGCAATTCAGTGCTGCAATCGATGTACATCCAACGACCTAGATAAATGAACTCTGATCCATCGCGAACCGAAAACCACGATCGATGCACATCTAACGGCCCAGATATACGCATCTTGATCCATCGCAAACCAAACACCGCGCTCGAGGAAAATCCAACAGCTCAGATGCAATCCACACGATCGGAGATCTGCTAGTGCGATCAAGGACGATCCGACGGCTATGATCGTTTGCTCCGAAAATAAAAAAGCCAAAAATTCAAAAATCTGAGATAAATGCTTTAAAAATCCAAAAAATTAGTTTCTAAATTTCCAAAACTTTCCAAAAATTTACTTTGCTAATCTCTTATGCTTGGGGGGCACGAAATTTTGAAGAATTGGCAAGTTTCCCACAAGATGACACCACAAACTTGCCATTCTCTACCCTTTTGAACTCTATATAAACACCCCTTTGCTCATAATTCATCTCATCCCAAGAAACAAGAGTTGAATTGTCATCTTGTTCTCTAAGCCCTTTTCTTGGGTCCCCTTCTCACCATTATTTTCCCTCTTGAGTGTGAGAAGTTCTTGGTTGGGAGATTCTTCTTCTTAGGTGATTTTCTTAGTGCTTGAACATTGGGAGCTCTTGTCCAAACTTTTGGGGGAAACTACATCTCAAGGTAGAAGTGATTTCTCTTACACCCCTTTTTCTTATTCAAAGTTCTAGCATGTTCATTGGTTGTTTGGCTTTTGAAATCAAGAATAATTTCAGTTTAAGCATTCTAATATATATTTCAGTTTTAAATTTGATTCTTGTTCAAATTTGTGCATGCATAACAATCATGCCATATGTAGTATCATGCTTAGGTTTTATTTCAAAGTATGATGCATGATGCATGATTTTGAATGATCCATGATTAAATTTTCAGTTTGATCATATGTTGAATTTATTTATTTTATTCTCACGTTCTGAAATTTATCTTATGATTCAAGAATGTATGATTTAACAAAGATGATGGTGATAATAACCATGTACCATCATAGCACACATGTGGGTTGCTAAGGATGTTCTTTTTATATGATTAGTTCATATGGTTTTGAAACCAAAGTACTTGATTGGTAGGTAGTGTCCCTTGAAGTCCAAAAGTCTAATGAAATTAGCTAAGAAAGGCCATATTTCACTAAGGAGGTACTTTGTTAAGAACCTTAAGGGCTTCAAAACCCTTTTGGTCTAAAATCTCAACTTTAAGCAAATGGATGCTTGAAACGCCTAATGTATGCAAGTGTTGGAAATATGAATGTGTTATTGTTTTGAATTTGAAAAATGGTTGTTTGAAAAGGATCCACTGAGCTTTGTGCTCACCCCTTCCTCTTTTTCTTTTTCTTTTTTATTAGGAAATTAAACTATGAAGACCATGAAAATTTGAATAGTTTATAGTTTAGCAAGTTTCTATTTTTAAAAGTTTCTTTTTAATGTAAGGGCATGTTGTCCAATTTTGAATAAGTCTTCCGCTAAAATTTTATTTTATTTTAGAGGTTATGAATTTATTTGATCAACAATGTAATAGTTTACATTATAAAGTTATGTACTTTCTTTTTATGAATAAAAAAGTTAAATTTTTCTTTATCTCTAATTGCCTTGATTTTATTGAATGATATTTGTATTCTTGAATCTATTCTAAGGCATGAGGTATTAAAAAATAGAAAGTCAAGTGTGTGTTTCTTGTAAAGTAACATGACCCAGCTCGCCAAATGGTTAAGTCCACCATCAAATAATGGTGGTATGTCCAAAACTCAAAGAATGTGGGGGTTGGAGTGTTACAGAGGTGGTATCAGAGCTTAGCTATTGGATATGCTAGGCTAGAATTATAAAGTCAATCATTAGTTGTTTGACGAGAATTAGAAACCCAAATTAGGGTTTCACATTGAACCAAAATTTTAGTGCCCTACCTTCTATTTTTGAAAACTGTTTTAGAAAGTGTTTTCAAAAAGGAAAAATATATTTTGAAATGTTTTGTTTGGATACAAAGACTACAAGTTGAGCTAATAGTGGGTAAGCCTTATCCCGAGTAAAGCTAACCATTGAAAGGGAGGTGGGTTATCTCGCCCTAGAAAGCGCGGTTGCTAAGCAAACTTCGGTCTTGCCGCCTGATCTGGAGGTTGTCCCACCAGCTTATATGAGTACTCAATGTTGAAGAACACTCTTAGTTTCTATAAAAGAAAACTATAAGGTAGAAAATTAGGGCAAGAAAGTGAATAGAAGTCGAAAAGATGCCAAATATGGTATCTTGACTAGATTGAGGTTGTGAGTCAACCAGATTGAACCCTAGGTCCAAAGAAAGACCCTAGGTAGAAATGTGGTGTAGCCAGGGGTGGCACAGTGGTTCAAAAGCATAAATATCTAGGGCAAAGGCTAGAGACGAAAACTTGTGTGAAAATAAAAACTTGTTTAATCAGGACACGAGACTGGGAAACTTCTGTATCTTTCGGTTTCTATGTAGTATAGGATGCATAGGAATTCGGGGGTATGGAGGAAGCCTGGACTTGGAAAATGATGGACCATGTGTGGCGAATTGATTGGTAACTCTGGCAGAATGGGTTTCTCTATGCTCGCTGGTATGGGACGGTAGAGTATAGTGGGTTCGAGAACCGTAGTTATCGAGCAATTTGCAAAATTGTTTGGGTGCAGCTCTGTACTGGGTAAAAGCCTAAATGGAAGGGGTAGAGTTGTATGAGACACTTGAACCTGAAAGCTAAGGTGGAAGCTTGGGACCTTCTTGTGCTAGCATGACTGTATGATTGTGTGATATGCATGTTTTACTACTTATTTGCTTTATGACCAAATCCTGTACCCATGCATGGAAAGAACCTAGAAGAAAAACCTCTAGGCCACTAAACAAATCGAGAACCTAGAGATATGAATCTAGAGTCATGATAATACGAACACCTGACAAGGCGAATACTGACAAGGTGTTAAATTTGTAGACAATGGCTGGAGCAAGAAGGAACGCTACTCGATCCACCACATCAGATGAGACCGAACAACGGGAACAGGAACTGCCTGCTGAAATGGAGGCACGGATGGAGGCCATGATGAATGAGATGTCGCAGAGAGTGCTGGATCAGCTACTGAGGGCACTTCCACAGATAATCCCTTAGGTGGCACCACAACCTCAAGTTGTAACACCCCAATTTTCGATCGGACCTCTGTTTACGTGTGGATCGTCGCCCAACAAAAAATGAGATGCTACTGGAAAATTTCGTTCTATTCAAATCTTTTTCTCCCAAATTAACCTCATTATATGTTTGTTCTTAATTCAATGTCTGGGTAGTTGTTTATCAAAATAAAACATCAAAAAGGCTCCTCACACTATTATCTGGAATAACTAATGCAAATCATCGATAGTGCAGTGAAAATCCTTAAAATCATTCATTCAAACCAAAATTCATTTAGAAAAAATGGTTAAGTTAAAACCAAAGTGATTACATTAAAACAACTCATTAAACTACGTAAAACTTAACCTTCAAGTCACCTATCCCGAACGACCTCCCCGTGAGGTGTCCAATCAAAGTGCGAGTCTTTTGACGTAGGATACAATACTCTAAGTCCATTTGTACCTGAAAAATAAAGTTGGAGTGAGCTCGAAAGCTCAGTGGATCGATCCTACACATCACATGTATTATACAGACCCGATCCAAAACATTACAAACACTTTCAAACATTAGGCGTTTCAAACATTCATTTAGTTTTGGTCGAAGTCTAAGACCGGAAGAGGGTTGAGATGCCTCTCAGTATTCCCTGTGATCCAATCAAATCTCAGAAGGTTCCAATAACTGTCTAAAATCAATCATGTCATCACTATCACAACCTAAGAGAGTGTACTTATCATGAATCGTACCGTCTCCCAAAGACTTTGAGCTGTCACAGTCAGCTCAGGGTGGGAATACCTACGATTTGCTTTGTGGCTCAACGATCTCAAGCAGTGACATATAGGAGATGCCACCTCGATCCGCCTCGGGCTCATCAATCGTGCTGGTATGTGGATTCTTAATAAACCATCATCTTATTTTAGTGTTATAAACAAGCATCAATCATGCCAAACAATTTTACAATCTACTGAATAATTTCTCCAATTATGCATATCATGCAATAGTAGTCTGAACAAATAACCAATGTTATAAAATGCAAGTTACATGATAGTCAAATGAGTAACTAATTCTACCTAATGCATTTCCTCTATTTATGCATGTCATGAAATATTGTGCATGAAATGAACAAGTTATCATTTAGTCGCATCATTACACAAGCATTTCAAACAATTCAATCAATTTCATAATAAGCTTTCTAATAACCTAGAACTATCCACACAAATGTTTTGAATCTTAAATCCATATAATACAGATGAGTAAGGAAGTCAGGCCCACCTAGTTTTGTCGATCTTCAGGGCTCCTTGCTTTCCTTCGAGAACTCCGATACTATAAAATTGTCAAATCTGAAATTTAACAATTGATAAAAATTTCTAAGTTCTTAATTCATATTAAATCTCATTCAAATTTATTCCTAAGCTTAAATAATTTCTAAGATAATTATAAAATCTAAATATCTGTTTCAACTAATTTTGGATTATTTCTAAATTCTATAATTTTATACATTCTAATTAAAATAACTTCTAAGTTCTCTAAATTTCCTTGATTTAAAGTTACAATTTTTAATAATTTACTTACAAGCTTTTATCATGTAATTAGAGTTCTAATAACTGAATTTTTGTAAATTTAAATGCTTTATTAATATCGTGATTAATTTAGTTACGAACAAAATAAGACTTCTATTGATCAGATCTTTAGTCTTGTTAAGAGTTGACAACTTTAATTTCTCACTATCCTTAGAATTCCGCTAAATTTATTTATAGCACTACTACAAATAATTATTTATTTATTTTCCTACTTTGAATGAGTTAGTATTTGCATAGATGATCTCTAATTTTTTTCTTAATTACTTAATTTAAAGATTTAAATTATTTGATGTACATTGATTAGTTTTATTCTTCACTCTTAATATTATAAAATTTCTTTGTTCTAACCAATACATACTAATTTATTCATCTAATTCAAATTTCTTATTAATCTAATTCATATTATAAAATTTCTTATTAATCTAATTCAAATTATATTAATAAATCCTATTACACTTTGGTTATTGAATTTGCATGCTTAAAATCAAAAATCCAAAAATCCAAAAATCCAAATCATTTTTTTCTTACCACTCAACTCGGTCACCCACTACCCCTGTTTCTGGTCCATGTCCTGTGTTCTTCTTGTCCGGTGACACCAGCAGCAGCAACCACCAAATTGCAGCTTCTGTTCTTCCTTCTCGGTCTATGATTCACCAACAACCACAGAACACAATTCTCCCCTGTTCTTGTTTCACCGGTCACCGGCAGCTCGTCCTCCTCTTTTCCCTTGTTTCAATCCGTAGCCAGCAACATCAGCCGAGCAGCAGCAGCTGCAATTGCTGTAGCAGATGCAACGTCCACCAGCCACATGCCATCAGCCTCATCTTCATCTTCAAAGCCTCTTCTCTGTTCAACGGTGAAGACAGCAGTAGCTCCAGGTCTTCTCCTATTCACTTTACCCGGTCTGCAACTCATCACCTCTGACCGTCTTCCCCTGTTCGTGCAACACAACAACGTCTTCCTTTCTTTGTTCCTCAGCCAACAACGTGAACAACAGCAACGTGCAGCATTAGCAGAAGTAGCAGCAGACTGCAATGGTAGTAACGGCTGCAACACTTTTCTTCATCATCACACTCAGCATCCGTTTGCAGCAGCAGATTGCATCCGTTTTCTTCCCACCATCTTCTTCTTATTTTAACACGACAGCCTGGTTCCTTCATCTTCGTCCCACTGCAGCAGCAGCCATACAACACAGAGTACCAGCTGCGATAGTAGCAGCACTTCTCGGTTCTACAACTACCACTCATCTTCACCTTCCTTCTTCACCGTCCGTAGCAGTAGCATCAACAGACCATGGTTGTGCAATGATGGCTCGGAGCAGCAGTAGCATGCAGCGATGGGGATGGCACCAGCAGCTATTCCTTAGCTTCATTGTCTACCAGCAACAACCGAGCAATTACGCTCAGTTTCCACTCCCCTGCATGCTTTCTTCTTCCATTCTGCTCCCTGTTTGTTCGGTTGTAGCAGTAGCAGCAGCTGCAATGGCAGCCGTAGCTGCAACAGAGCACTATTGTTCTGTTTCCCGTTCTTTGCTCATTCTCCTCTATTCTTAGCTACCGTTTCTGCTCCTCGTTTCATTCTTCTTCATGACGCTCTGCCTCTTCCTCTATTTTTTGTCATCTTCATGCACGATCTCCTCTTCTTCATTTGCAGCAACAACAGAGCATTGTAGCTCTGTTTTCGAATCCTCAAATTCATCATGCCCGGCTTCCGTCCAGTGATAGCAGCAACAGCAAGCTTTGCTTACTTTAATTCATCTGATTTCATTCTTCCTTCGTAAGCCACTCTAACACCACCCAAACAGATGATTCCGGTCCTTTCTTCACCTTTCAATATCTTTTTTTTTTTTTTTTTTCTAAACATTATAATTCATTTTAAAACCTTAAGACATGGTTATAAGTTTGTATATATATCACGGATATAATTTTCCTTATTTAATAATTTATAATCCTTCCATTCCATGTATGAATATTTCCTCAAGCTTCAACTTGTTCTACATTCTAAATTTTTATTTTATTAATTTATTTATTATTATTTTTTTCTAATCATGTTGATTTACATGCACCCTTCTTATAAAATCTAATCATATTGATTTAATCCTATTTATCTAGTCTTTATTGTAAGTTTGTAAGTTCATATATATACATATATATTAATCTCTTTGATTTATATGATAATATTAATAATATCATTCCTTATTCATTTTATTTTTCTCGTGATTAATTTATTTCATAATTCTTTTATTGTCGCGTTTGGAGGCATTGCAATATTTTCATTTATTTTTCAAGCCACAATTTCTAAGCATATGTTTAATAATTGTTATTTCTTATTTTTATTCTTCTGCTATTTATTTTCTGAAGAATGTTTTATTTTATTTATCTAATTATTTGCTCGTGACGTGGCACACTCGCAAAGTTCCGGGGTGTTACACAAGTACAAGAACATATTCAAGTTCAACAGCCAGCACCTGTGGCCCAAAATCTTGAACATCAGAGGGCTCAGGAGGGATTGGAGGACGAGAAACAGAGGAAGATGCTGAAAGAGCTACACAAGCTCCATCCCCCTTCATTTGATGGTACCACAGACTGCATCTCGGCAGACCACTGATATTAAGAGATGGAGGAAATTCTCAATGTGTTGAAGGTAACTGTGTCATGACGGGTGGCACTGGCCACGCACCACTTCAAAGGACCAACCAGGAGTTGGTGGCGAATGATGAAGATGGACCCTAATATGGATGTTGATGCCATGAGTTGGGAAAACTTCACAAAAATCTTTTATGAGAAGTTTTTCCCAGAAGTAACCCTAAGTAAGCTACAGGAAGACTTTGTTCGACTGAACCAAAGGGGCATGACTGTAGTTGAATACGAGAGGAAGTTCACAGAATTGGCCAAATTCTCACCAAATCTGATCCAAGAGGAGAAAAAGAAGGCCAACCGGTTTGCACAGGGTCTCAAGATGGAGATCCGGAAGATTGTGAAGACTCTGGGCCTGAAGACTGACAAGGATGTTGTAGAAAAGGTCATAACTCTAGAGCAAGAACTCAACTTGGAACAAAGGTTCAGAAGTAAGAACAAGAGGCCTAGTAATGAAACAGAAAAACTAGAGGCCCTGAAAAAGAAAAGTAAGAATGGTGGGAACGCATCATAGAAATAGGGACAGAACAAGGATGAGGCCCGGGAGCAGGCTAAGAGACTGGGATTGTGTTACTTATGCAGATAGTGGGGACATCTTGCTAGAAACTGTCCAACAGCACTAGCTCAGGCTCCCTAGCAATAACAGAATACTCAGGGGGGAGGTCAGAATGGGCGTCCTCAAGCCAGACAGAATCAAAATGCCAATCAGGGGCAAAACCAAGGTCGTGGTCAAAACCAGGCTAGAGTGTTCACGGTTGAGGCCGAGGAAGACCAGGTCCCTATAGTAGATGGTACGTTCCTTTTATTCAATGTTGCTGTGAAACTATTATTTGACTCGAGTGCCTCAAAAACCTTTATCTCTGAAGAACTGGCTGATAGGTTACAACTCGTGACAAAAACAATACCTATAACTTTGAATGTGTCCACACCAATAGGGACCACTGTGACTTCTAAAAGAATGTGTAGTTGTGACCTAAGGTTTGGGGATAAACTTTTGATAGTTGACCTATGTACCTTACCCTTTTATGGATATGATGTGATTTTGGGGATGGATTGGTTAGACCAGTACCAAGCCCAGATAGATTGTCCTAAAAGACGAGTGATCATAACCCTACCTTCTGCGAAAATCTTTAAAATCAACGGAGATATGCGAAGACTACTGAGGGGTCCAACCCTAGCCTTGTTAAGCTGTCTAAGGCAAACAAATGAGTTCGAGGAGCTCATAGAAGAAGAACCAATAGACTTGAAGAAGATTCAAAACTTAGTTGTGGTTAACGAGTACGAGGATGTATTCCCAGACGACTTACCGAGACTACCACCTGCTAGAGAGATAGAGTTCAAGATCGAACTTCACCTTGGAACCAACCCTATAGCCATACCTCCTTACAGAATGGCGCCAGTAGAATTAATTGAGCTGAAAGCTCAACCGGATGAGCTTAGGGAGAAAGGTTTTATCAGGCCGAGTAAATCACCTTGGGGAGCTCCGGTGTTGTTTGTGAAGAAGAAGGATGGTTCGTTGAGACTGTGTGTCGACTACTGGAAGTTGAACCAAGCTACAGTAAAGAATAAATACCCTTTATCAAGGATTGACGACCTATTTGATCAATTACGAGGAGCCATACATTTCTCTAAAATTGATCTTAGGTCGAAATATCATCAGTTGAGAATCCAAGAGTCTGATATTCACAAAATGGCCTTTAGAACAAGGTATGGACACTTCGAGTTCACCATGATGCCCTTTGGTTTGACCAATACCCCGGCAGCTTTCATAGATTTGATGATCTAAGTGTTCAGACAGTACCTTGACCAGTTTGTGGTGGTATTTGTGGATAACATTCTGATCTACTCCAAGTCAGAGGCTGAACATTTAGAACACTTGCAGATAGTGTTGGAGACACTCAGAAGGCATCAAGTATATGCCAAGTTCAGCAAGTGTGATTTCTGGATGAAGACGGTCAAGTTTCTTGGCCACGTAGTGTTAGTAGGAGGCATCTTTGTAGATCCAGAGAAGGTGGAAGCGGTTATGAATTGGAAGCAACTTAAGACATTTACAGAGATCAGGAGCTTCTTAGGTCTAGTTGGGTACTATAGAAGTTCATCCAAGATTTGTCCAAGCTAGCAGAACCTATGACCAAGCTGACCAGGAAGGGAATCATGTTCGATTGGAATGAGAAGTGTGAACAATCATTCCAAGAATTGAAGAAGAGATTGAGTATGACCCTTATCTTAGTCACTCCAACCCATGGTGTTACCTATACCCTCTATACTAATGCTTCGCTGAGTGGACTTGGAGTAGTATTGATGCAGGAAAGACAAGTAGTCGCTTATGCTTCGCGACAACTGATGGTCCATGAGAAGAATTACCCTACTCATGACCTAAAATTAGCGACCATTGTGTTTGCCTTGAAGATTTGGAGACACTACCTTTATGGTGAAAAATTCGATCTATTTTCAGATCACAGGAACTTGAAGTACATCAACACCAAGAAGGAGTTGAACCTCAGGCAACAGAGATTGATGGAGTTCTTGAAGGACTATCATTTTCAGCTACACTACCATCCGAGAGAGGCCAATGTAGTGGTTGATGCTTTGAGCAAGAAGTTCAACAAATAGGAGGAGGAGAAAGGCCAGATGTACCAGTTGATTGATGGTTTTAGGCTGGGTTTTGTCCTAAATGAAAAGCAAGCCTACCTCTACACTATGTCTTGCCAACCAGACCTTTTGCACCAGATCAAGGAGGAACAGAGACAAGACAAATGGCTTACCAATTTGATCGAAGGAATTACACAAGGAAAGCATACTGACTTTAGGTTAGATGCTGAGAATATCCTAAGGCTCAATGAAAAGATTTGTATACTTCACAATGGGCAGAGTAAGCAGACCATACTGGATGAGGTTCATCAGACTAAGTATACCATGCACCCAGGCCGAGACAAGATGTACCAAAACCTCAGGAAAACCTACTAGTGGAGAGGAATGAAGAAAGACGTGGCTAAGCATGTCTCTAAGTGCTTAACATGTCAGCAAGTGAAAGCAGAACACTAGAAACCCTCTGGAATGTTACAACCACTCCCTATCCCGAAATGGAAGTGGGATAACATTGTTATGGACTTTGTCAGTGGTTTATCCAGAAACCAAAAAGGAGAAGACACTGTTTGGGTTATTGTGGATCATCTCACCAAAGTGGCTCATTTTCTACCAATCAAATCCACAGACCAAATAAGTAAGCTGGGAGAACTATATGTGAAGGAGATAGTAAGGCGGCATGGTGTACCTAGGACTATTGTGTCTGATAGAGACTCTCGCTTCACTTCACAATTCTAGTAGAGTCTACAAAAGGAGATGGGTACTAAACTCACCATGAGTATATCATTTCACCTTCAGACGGATGGACAGTCTGAGAGAGTTATTCAAATTTTATAGGATATGTTGAGGTCTTGTGTTTTAGACTTCAAGGGGAATTGGAGCAAGTATTTACACCTGGCAGAGTTTGCCTATAGCAACAGTACCAAGCAAGCATAAAGATGGTTCCATTCGAGGTTTTCTATGGGAGACCTTGCAAATCACCTGCTTGTTAGGCTGAGCTTGAAGACCATGTATTAACTGGGCCAGACTTGGTGGAAGAGATGAGCAACCAAGTCAAGTTGACACAAAGGAGGTTGACTACTGCACATAGTCATCAGATGAGTTATGCAGACAAGAGGAGAAGACCACTAGAGTTCCAAGTTGGGGACAAAACATTTCTGAGAGTTAGTCCTTAGAAGGGTATCAAAAGATTTGGATTCAAAGGGAAGTTATCTCCGAGGTTTGTCCGACCCTTTGAAATACTTAGAAGAATCGGAAAATGTGCTTACGAGTTGGATCTACCAAGCCGGATGACTTCAGCTCATAACATATTTCATGTCTCTATGTTGACAAAGTACGAACGTGAGCCCTCTCACATCATCCATTGGGAGGACATGAACATTCAAGATGATGCTACCTACGAGGAAATAGCGATGATAATCCTTGATCACAAGGTTCAAAATCTGAGAACTAAGGATATTCCCTTTGTTAAAGTACTGTGGAAGTTCACGGGATGGAAGAGGCTACCTGGGAGGTGGAGAGTGAAATGAAGACCAAGTACCCGCATCTGTTCACTAGGAACACCTAAACATGTACAAATTTCAAGGACGAGATTTTTTCTAAGGAGGGTAGGTTGTAATACCTCATACTTTTGTCAAATAACTTAAAAAATAAATAAAGTTGACAAAATTTAAAGTTCTTGAGTGGAAATTATAAGATTTATTGAGAAAAATTCTAAATAATTAGAGGCAAATGAAATCTTAATATTAGTATGATCTATCAAATGATATAAGATATGTAGCATTATCAAATATTATTTGAATAAGAATTATTTTATAATTATACAAATAATGGAATAATTATGGAATTAATTATCAAATATAAAGTAAGAAGAGTGAATTATGTATATATATATACATATATAATTATTTTTGCTTCTCTGAAAATAAAAATAAATATATAGAAAATATGAAATAAAGAAATGAAGGAAAAATAGGAATAAATGGAATAAAATATCAAATAAATACAATATTAAGAGTTAGAAAGGAAAAATCAATAAAATAAAAGGATGTGAGCTAGTTATACAAATTAGAAGGTGAAAGATTGGTCTATAAGTGGCAAAACTTGGATAATAGAAATAATTTGATATTAGAAATTGCATCCAATGGCCAGAAACACTCAATCTTCACGATTTGCAATCCAACGGCTCAGATCAGGCTCGCATCATGCATCTAGGAGCACCGAATCACGCAAATCCAATTGCCCAAACTCGATTAGCCAGATCAACAGTCTAGATCGAGGCGCTTAACAATGATCGTGAACGAGTACTACAATCGAGGATCATCCAAAGAACCGAACGAGTTTCATTTTCGCAATCTGCCATGCTGCGCTCGAGAATAATCCAACGGCCGAGATCTCACCTGCCCAATCCAACGGCTAACGATGCACGTGCCAAAACGAGTTTGCGATTCAGTGTTGCGATCGATGCACATCCGATGGCCTAGATAGACGAACTCCGATACATTGTGAATCGAACACCACGATCGATGCACATCTAATGGCCCAGATATACGCATCTCGATCCATTGCGAAAGACACCGCGCTCGAAGAAAATCCAACCGCTTAGATGCAACTTGCCCGATCGGAGATCTGCTACTATGATCGAGGACGATCCGACGGCTATGATCGTTTGCTCCGAAAATAAAAAATTGAAAATTCGAATAATCCGAAATAAATGCTTTAAAAATTCGAAAGCTTAGTTTCTAAATTCCCAAAAATTTCTAAAAATTTACTTGCTAATATCTTATGCTTGGGTGGCACAAAATTTTGAAGAATTGGCAAGTTTTCCACAAGATGACACCACAAACTTGCCATTCTCTACCCTTTTGAACTCTATATAAACACCCCCTTGCTCACAATTCATCTCATCCCAAGAAACAAGAGTTAAATTTTCACCTTGTTCTCTAAGCCATCTTCTTAGCTCCCCTTCTCACCATTCTTTTTCCTCTTGAGTGTGAGAAGTTCTTGGTTGGGAGATTATTCTTCTTGGGTGATTTTCTTAGTGCTTGAACATTGGGAGCTCTTGTCCAAACTTTGGGGGCAACTACATCTCAAGGTGGAAGTGATTTCTCTTACACCCCTTTTTCTTATTCAAAGTTCTAACATGTTCATTGGTTGTTTGACTTTTGAAATCAAGAATAATTTCAGTTTAAGCATTCTAATATATATTTTAGTTTTAAATTTGATTCTTGTTCGAATTTGTGCATGCATAACAATCATGTCATGTGTAGTATCATGCCTAGGTTTTATTTCAAAGTATGATGCATGATGCATGATTTTGAATGATCCATGATTAAATTTTTAGTTTGATCATATGCTGAATTTATTTATTTTATTCTCACGTTCTGAAATTTATCTTATGATTCAAAAATGTATGATTTAACAAAGATGATGGTGATAATAACCACATATCATCATAGCACACATGTGGGTTGCTATGGATGTTCTTTTTATATGATTAGTTCATATGGTTTTGAGACCAAAGTACTTGGTTGGTGGGTAGTGTTCCTTGAAGTCCAAAAGTCCAATGAAATTGGCTAAGAAAGACCATATTTCACTCTAAGGAGGTACTTTGTTAAGAACCTCAAGGGCTTCAAAACCCTTTTGGTCTAAAATCTCAACTTTAAGCAAATGGATGCTTGATGTATGCAAGTGTTTGAAATATGAATGTGTTATTGTTTTGAATTTGAAAAATGGTTGTTTGAAAAGGATCCACTGAGCTTTGTGCTCACCCCTTCCTCTTTTCTTTTCTTTTCTTTTTTTTCTTAGGAAATTAAACTATGAAGACCATGAAAATTTGAATAGTTTATAGTTTAGCAAGTTTCTATTTTTAAAAGTTTCTTTTTAATGTAAGGGCATGTTACCTAATTTTGAATAAGTCTTCCACTGAAATTTTATTTTATTTTAGAGGTTATGAATTTATTTGATCAACAATGTAATAGTTTACATTATAAAGTTATGTACTTTTTTTATGAATAAAGAAGTTGAATTTTTCTTTATCTCTAATTGCCTTGATTTTATTGAATGATATTTGTATTCTTGAATCTATTCTAAGGCATGAGGTATTGAAAAATAGAAAGTCAAGTATGTGTCACTTGTAAAGTAACATGACCCAACTCGCTAAATGGTTAAGTCCACCATCAAATAATGGTGGTATGTCCAAAACTCAAAGAATGTGGGGGTTGGGGTGTTACATATGTTACATTTACAAGTACACAACTTGCATCTCAATTCCTTTGTTCTAACATTTATTGAAATCCCTCGCGAATACACTTTTCATTGTATTTAATATTTAGTTAAACAAGTGCAATAGAAGTCGAAAAATGAATACTACAAACTCTTTATTTATTCAAATAAAATAAAAAGCTTACATTCTTAAATTAAATCATAAACTCGAGTACATAGATCTTTAGTTAAAAATAAAAACTCAGCTGAAGTTTAATAAAATAAAACTTGGCAACATGCCCTTACATTGAATAAAAGAAAATATAAGCTTTTATAACATAGCTACTATCAAATTTTCATTGCCATCATATTCAATTTCCTGAAAATGTTAAAAAGAGAGGGTTGAACACATAGCCCAGTGGATCATCAATCAAACAACTAGCTTATTATTTCAAAATCTCTAATACATCCAAATTCACATACTTTCGAACATTAAGTGATCCATACATCAAATTGGTTCAAGTTGACGTTATGACTAAAAGGGGTTCTACTCCGTTGATGTTCTTAATTTAGATACCCCTCTTTAGGGTGAAAAGACATTTCTTTGTTACTTTCCATTAGAGGTCACATATTAAGTATCCCTTAGTTGCACTTTGTAACCACACACTCCAAGCATGTGTTAAGAACACCCATAGCACGCATACGGGTCACCATGACAGTATGTGGTTCTTATCTTCACTTTTTTATGTTTAAGACCACATAATCATAAAAAAATTTACAATATAAATTTTAAAATTTTAAACAATCAAGAAAGCATGAAAACATCATATGGCATGCTTGAAACTTTGAAATAAATCCTAAACATGGATTCTAAGCATGACATGCTCTCATGAGTTATTAAAATATAAAAAAATGCTAAACTGAAATTGAAGCATGATTGAACATGCTATAAACTAATATTAAACATGCTAAAATCTAAAACTACACATGCATGAACATGCTAGGAATTCACAATACAAAGGGAGTATTCTAGAATTTTCTTCCACCTTAAACCGAGTTTCTTGTTGAATCTGTCAGAGGTTCCCCTTATCTACCACTTTCAGAATATTAAGAACTTTTAACCACCAACAAAAACTACTTCAAAAACTCTCTAAAATATTAAAATCAGACCTTCTCATACAAGAGAGAAAATAGAAGTGAGAAGAGGTGCTAAGAAGAGGGCAAGAATAAGCACAGTAGGAAGTGTCAACTCTTTGCTTTGGATTGAGATGAATGTGAACAAGAGGGAGGTTTATAGATGTTCATGAGTACAAGGAGAGGTTTTTTTAGCAATATCATAAGAGAACCGTTCCATACATATCTAGGATGTTTTTGTATGGTTTGGATAAGTGTGCTCATGGTTTGGGAAAGCGTGCTCATGGTTTGGGAAAGCGTGCTCATGGTTTGGGAAAACATGCTCATGGTTTGGGCAAGTGTGCCCACTAGGATTCCTATTCCAAAG
>JAJIYU010010375.1:0-16139 GCA_030144865.1 Tinospora cordifolia | reverse complement strand
GGTCCTAACTAAATAACCAACTAACTAAGAAAAGAAAAGAGGTGAAGAAAGTTGCTTTCTGACCAGATAAAAAAAAAAATCCATAATTGACATTGTTTCTTTCTTTTATTTGTATTTATTTTCTACAAATCCAAAAAAACTCTTCCATACTAACGAAACTGAGACATTTTGTAATAACAATCAGAACCTAGTTTATTTGCAAATAATTCCTGCTGTTGTTTCACATATGCAGATAATCTCATAAAACATAGGCCACTTTGATTAGAAAAATAATGATCAGTTAGGCATGCATATTGGGTGCCTTCAATCTGATGAAAAAAAACGTATTGGGGACCATTAAACAAGCGTAAGCCATATAAAGAACTACATTAAGCGTAACTTTTGACCAAAATTGGCTATAATAAGATGTGACCCCAAGAATTTCAAAAGATAAGAATTACAAAAATAACCTGTACTCAGGCTTTAACCACCGTTCACCTTCTGCAAGAAGCCATGTGATTTTCTCGCATGTCGTCATTATCTCTCCCAGAGAAGCATCTACCATTGTCTTTCCAGTATCCCTTGAAGACACCCTACTCAATAAAAGAACAAACAACAAATTTGCATTAGCAGTCTTTTTACTCTTCTCTGGTTGCAGGAGAGAGGCTTGAAAGATGATTAATGTGTCAAATTTTGGATCAAATTTTCATCTAGTATTCACGATTCTCGAAAACATGTGACTGAAGTATCAAATGTTCCTAACATGCTCTAGATTGCTATAAGATGGAAAAGCTTCTAAAAAGCTCAAAGCTATGATCTATGAAAGAAGCTAAATCAACAACATTTGAAACACTGGAGAAAATTCAAACTCCCACGCACCATTAGATTGCATGGGACATGATGTGTATTGCATAGCTCCCATTAATTATAGGAATGAAAGTATGCCAAATATTCGGTAAAAACATAAACAAAGTTACATGCTAAACAAAACAGGACATCATCCCCCAAGCCAATCCCCAAGAGAAAAACATTTTATTAGCTTACTAGCACTAACCCAAATGTTGCAAGGAAAAAGGAAGAACCGCTCACTCTCTCCACATCATTTTCTTTTTCATAAAAAATGCAATTGTTCATCTTTTCTATATTTCCCAAACAACTAGCATATACTCTATTTTTCCTCTCTTTCTATGTTGCCAAAACAATAGGAAAACTACTCTCGAGTACTCCCACCTTCTCTTAAGTAGGGAGTATCCTGTGGAAAACTACAAAGACTAGTGTCATTTGAGAGATTTTTCAATTGAAGGTCACTCCTCCAAATGCTTAAAATGGCATTAGTGAACCAATCAATGAAAATATCATTAGTAGATTCAGCCTCTTGTTTGCATAAATACCAAGTTGGAGAGAGCCAAATGAGGATGATGCCTTTGAAGAAGAATTGCATGGTGTAACTTGCCATACCAAATGGTCCGCCTGGACCACCCCCAAGATCTTAAATTTAGAGGGAGCAAGAGCTTTCCAAATGAATGTAAATGGACCAGTTGCACTTAGTGGCTTAGAAACACCTTGGTAAGGTATCAAATGCTCAAAGAAAGGATTTATTCCTTGTGGACTTGAGAGTCCAACAATCTCTATCCTGCTCCTCTGAGAGATGAATACCTTCTAAAATGGCTAGCAATTTAGCAACTTCCTTGAATTCTCTATTGAAAAGGTTCTTACTTGGGTGAAGGCTCCTGGAAGATCCCCCTTCTCCTTAACACGCTCTTATTGGAGACAAAGGACATATGGGATGATGATATTTAGTTGAGAGACAATATAGCCTAGGAACAATTGTTGGAAGCAACGGACTCCGCACCAAATATCATTCCAAAAAAGAAAAGACCAACCATTTCCAACCATTAAGTGCAGGAGGAGGTAGGAAAATTGAGTATATTGAATGGGTGAATTTCTAGGGGCTTTCAAAGGTTGTTTTAGGCACCAAACTAGCATCTCAAAATTTTGATAAGACCCCATGATGAAATTTAATTACCCTAGCCCAAAGATAGGATCTTTCCTCCAAAAGCACAATAATCACTTGCTAGCCAAAGCCTTGTTTCTTAATTGAGTATTACAAATAACCAACCCAACTTAATCAATCCTCGTACTAAACCACTACCCCTTTCATATACCTTCACCTCATGAACGACAAGTCTCATCCTTCTTTCAAGCAACAATAAAAAAAACTAAGAGAAAATAAGTAAATATACACTCCATTACACTTTTGATAAGTGATATTCTCCCATGCTTCAACAAGGAACTCCTCCTCCATTCATTAAGCCTTCTAGAAATTGTAGAAATAACTAGTTCCCAAAATTGCAACCTCAATGGATTGCCTCCCAATCACAATCCAAGATATTTAAAAGGCTATCAACCAACAGAGTACCAATAAGAAGACGCAATCTCCCCTAGATTAACTGCCATCAAGCCTATACCTATAACTTGACATTTTCCAAGATTCGGCTTTAAACCCAATGCCTAGCAATATCCTTCAATACGTTTGAGGGTATTAGTAAGCAAACCCGATCATAAGGAATAAAAATTCAACTTCACCCCAAACTTCGATCTTCGAAAATTAGAATTAATTCGAAGAGTATTCACCAACATAGAGAGGTTTGAAAAAATTACATGCAAATGTTAAAATGTGTATAATCTCTATTAAAAATGACAAAACAAACACAAATAGATATATTTTACATATAAAAGTATATTTATAATGTTTTGAATGAGTATTTAACATTAGCAATGTTTAATGCATATCGTGCACGTTAACTTATAATTATTATTAAAAAAAGAAAGAAGATAAACATATCGTCAAACCCTAGCAGTCACACAAACATAAACCCTAGCTAGACTGGTCGTTGGCTCGCTAGTCGCTATAAGTGCAAGCAACTTTGATCTTCTCTACCAACTGCAATCGACACCCCTTGTTTTTCTTTCTTTTCTCAATGCTTCTCCTCTTAGGCTCGTACTTATTTATCTCTTCTCCTTCTTCTCTTTACCATCTTTTCTTTAGGTTAAAACTCGTTCTTCTTTATCTTGAATCAAAACTTGTCAAGTGCACATCTTGCCTTCAATATTTTTTTTTATAGAAAAAGATTTTTCTTTTTGCAATCTTTACAATTACATTAAAAAAAAAAAAAATCTTTGCGCACCATAAAGATTCTTCCATAAAAATGTCCTTTTTTAGGCTTTTCGTATTTTTGTTGTGAAAATGGTCAAAACTTCAATTTTGGACAAACTTTGTCGATTTTTTTTTTAAGATTTTGACAAAATTTTGTAATTTTACGGTTACATCTGAACTTTGCTTCAATTGTCCTTATTACCAAATTAATTTGGCCAATTTTGCCAAAAATAGTTAAATTTTCATACCATGCCCCATCATTCTCAACAATTAATAAATAAATAAAAATAAAGAAAAGACATGCATCTATAAATTGAAAGTAAGAAATTTGAATTCTATGCTTCTCAATCTCAAATTTTGTCACCAACTGAGCTACCTTAGCATTTTCTATCGTACTCCCTAGAACATCAACCACTAGGGTAAAGAGAAACAGTGATAGATGGTCACCCTGTCTACCATTACTAAGATGTAGAACTTTAAAAAACTCTAATCCACCTTTTCTAGTGGTCTCCAAAGCCCTTTTTGAGAAAACATACTCAAGGAAACCCCATCTAACAATACTATACCAAATGCCTTCAAGAATCCAAGTGCCTTTAAAAACTTCCTTCCTTTCGAAGGCTTAAATATTCTTCCACTGCCTCACTGTCTCATTCATTATAAGAATAAATTTGTTATTTATTGATCTCTAACAAAGGCCATCTGCGTAATTCACACATTTTTTTAGCCGAAACTACATATAATATTAGAAATAATAAGCAAAATAAGTCTCCACCTACTTGACAAGGTAACCAAACAAGGGTCCAATACAAAGTTTGAAAAATATTTTTCCAATTACATGTCCACACCTCAAAACTATACCGTTTGGCTAGACTAGTAATTGAAACCCAAGTAGCAAACAAAATTGGGGACCTCCCACAAAAGCTCCATGGACCAGTGTTTTTCCTTGAAAATTATATTGTCTCTCCCCTCCCAAATCATATACCAGGTAGGAAAAACCATAATCTTTCAATACTTTTTTATGGGGAGTGAAGAAATATCATTAGCAATGTTGAATTGCATGATGACGACACCAGAAGACTTGCAGCTTGGATCTCCAACTGTTCCAAATTTGAAGCAATGACCAACAATGCCAAAAAAGATGGATGGTGTTTCCAGCCACTACCCTACAAAGAGCACATATAGAAGGGCATAGATTAATGTAGGCTTTTCCTTTGCACTAAATTAGGACGATTTAGTTTTCTAAGACTGATCAACTATGTCAAGATTTTGGCTTTGGTTGGGTTTAAGGTTGACCAGAATGAAGGATGTGCTATCAAGGGCGGTGTTAGTGACTCCTAGAAAAGCTTGTTAGAAAGATTTAGCTGGATGGTTATTCTGAGAGCTTCTTATCCACACAACCCTATCTTCCATCTCTGTCAACAAAACCTGATTGAGCATCTGAAGGAGATTTGCCACTTTGTTAACCTTTTTTGGAAATGGCTCTCCAAGGGGATCTTAGGGTGGCATTTGGATTAAACACATCCTCTCTACTGTTTCCTCGACCGTCATAAATACTTCTCATTATTTTCACCCAAAGAGCTTCTGGTTTACTCTTCATTCTCCACATGCCTATCAATGTTGTATTTCTCACCCTTAGGTTGCCTACCCCCAACCCTTCATTGTTGACCTCTTCACAAACACTTTACCACTTCACCAAGTTATTATTGCACTCTCAATTTCTGTTCGAAAACCGACATGTGATAAGTTGGAAGAGCTTCAAACACTAATCTAAGGAGTACAAGTCTTCCCCCCTTGACAGATAACTACATTTCCATCCTTCTAGCTTTTTCCTTATCACTTGGATGACCAATTACCCAAGAGAAATCTCCTCATACAATTCTCAGTTTCTGTCCGGAAACAGACATGCAATAAGTTGGAAGAGCTTCAAGCACTAATCTAAGGAGTAAAAGTCTTTCCCCTTGACAGATAACTACATTTCCACCCTTCTATCTTTTTCCTGACTGCTCGGATGACCGATTCCAAAAAAAAAACCTTCCTCAAATTATCACCTAATGGCATCCCTAGGTATTTCATTGGCCACTCCAATAGAAACACCATCTTTGATGCATACACCTGACTGTTAAGGATATTAAGGCCTAGCAATTTACTCTTTGTTCTGTTAATTTGCAGCCCTAAAGCAAGTAAAAGGTTTGGAGAATCATTTTTGCTGCCCCCCTGTTTCCCCTCATCATTATTTATGAAGTGATATAAATCATCTGAGAACTGGATATGTGTAATATGCACTTTATGTTTCCCCACCTAGAATCCCTTGATATCCTAGGTATTTCATTGGCCATACTCCAATGGCAACACCCATCTTTCTTGAATACTCCTTCACTTGACTGTTAGCTACATTAATCCTTAGTAATTGACTCTTTGTTCTATTAATTTGCAGCCCTGTAAGCAAGCAAAGTTTTGGAGAATCTTTTTTGCTGCCCTCCTATTTCCCTCATCATTATTCATGAAAATCAACAAATCATCCACAAACTGGATATGTGTAATATGCACTTTATCTTTCCCCACTTGGAATCCCTTGATTGTTTAATATTCCTCTGCCCTCTCCATTAATGTAGTTAGGGCACCTGTCACTAAGGTGTAAATGAAAGGGGAAAGTGCATCCTCTTGCCACAATCATCTAAACCTCATGATTTTTCCCCTAGGTCTTCCATTAATGAAGATAGAATAGTTGACAAATGAAATGCAAGTCATGATCCATTTCCTCCACCTTTCCCCAAAACCCTTATGTTTTAAAACAACCTCGAGAAATCACCATCTAACTGAATCGTAGGCTTTGCAAAGTCTATCTTCACGATCAACCCCTCCTTCGAGACTTGATAGATAGTCTTCAACTGGTTAGTCTATCAATATTGTATCCAAGATTTGTTTATGTTTAATAAAGGTCATCTGATTCTCCTCTACTATATTTTGGATGACAGTTCGAAGCCTATTCATCAATGTTTTAGCTATAATTTTGTATAAGCTTGTAGTTATGCTTTTGAGCCTAAAATCTTCCAACCTTAATAGAATGAACTTTTTGGAGTTGGAGAAGACAGAAAGCCTCATCATGGCGGGCCAAGGGCCAATCGCCATACGACACATGACGACGCTGAGCAAGATGCATTAAATGCCAAGTCAGACCATGCTTTTGGCGGTCAAAACTTATCACACCCAATTCAAACTCAAGACAGCAGACCGAAGTACATGGGCCTGGAAAAAAGAGCCCAAACCATCTATCGAACCAGAATGGAAGGATCCAACAGAAGTGGACCAAGAAGAGAAAGCAGCATGGGTGGGCCGAGCAAAAGAAGTATCATGGGAGGGCCGACTGTGGGCTTAAACGAAGACTGGCCCAACAGAGAGGGAAAGAAAGGTGTGGGCCGGGAACATAAAGGCAAGATGGACAGAGCAATAGTCCATGTGTATAGCAGGGTCAAGAATAAGCAGAATAGAGACAGAATGGGAGTTCTGGCCCAATGGGAAGCCCGGAATGAGGGATGGGATCTGGATTCAGATGCTGACCCGAATTATTACGGGTACTAGACGAGTGAACAGGAGAAGGTACAGGAGTCACCTCACATGGAAGAAGAAAGAAACATCATGCACGGAGCTGAGCAAGGAATGTACCTGGATCAGGCCAACGTGCGTAACCCTTTCTCAACTTATTCTTCTTCCTCCTCCTCGTCACTATCCAACGACTCATCTATTAGCAACTATGAGTTGGAGTACTCAAGCTACATTCCTCCAACGAAGGATGGTAGCCATGACAGAAGAGAACAAAATCACAAAGATAAGTCAGATCACAACGGAGAATCAGTAGAGGGGGAGCAGGAGATGCTTGGCACGCAGTCCCATAATAAGAAGATAGAGGAAGCTCAGGAGAAAGAATACGAGAGGGTCAAGGACTTCCTACAAGCCATAAAAGTGCAATTGGTGGCAGTGCAGTAATGGAAAGTAAGGCCTTTGGACTCCTCAGTTTTGATGAAGATCCTAAGCTGGAATATTAGAGGTTGTGGGTCAAAGGAGAAAAGGCGAGCTATTCGTCGTACTATAGGCGCTTCCCATGTGGACCTTATACGCTTGCAAGAGACAAAAAAGGAAAAGATGGCTCTTTCCCTGGTCTCCGAGCTATGGAAGAAGCGTTTTGTCGGATGGACAGAGCTTCCAGCAAATGGTACTGCAGGAGGAATAATTATCATGTGGGACACTAGCAACATATCAGTGTAGAATGTATGGGTAGGATCTTACTCCATTACAATGATGATCACCACAGGAAACACGGACAAGTGGTGCTACACAGCGGTTTATGGCCCTTGTGACGATGAAGGCAGACAAGACTGTTTGATTGAAATTGCTGCAGCATCCTCTCATATCAATGGACCGTGGTGCATAGGGGGCGACACTTCAACATGGTCAGAAAAATGGAGGAAAAGAAAAACTGCAGGCTCACAAAAGGCATCATGTGAAATTTTGAGGATTGGATTCATGATATGCAGCTGCAAGAACTAGACTTAAGAAACTTATCCTTCACCTAGAGCAATGGCAGAACAAACCTGACAATGTCTAAATTGGACAGATCTGCAATGATAAATGGGTTGAAAGATTCAGCAACCAGAGAGTCTGGGGCTTGCAGAGAGTTACCTCAGATTATTGGCCCATAATCCTGGACACTGAGGAGACCAAATGGGGACCAGCGCCTTTTAGGTTTGAAAATACATGGCTTCAAAACCAAGAGGTCAGAGACATAATCCAGAAAGAATGGGAGAAAGATTCTATCATAGGGTGGGCGGGGTATAAGTTTATGATGAAGTTGCACAACCTAAAAATAAAGCTGAAGGAGTGGCGATCCAGGGAAGGAGTAGGAGTTGATGGAGAAGCTGGAAGGGTTCGATAAGAAACTGGAGGTGGAAGAGGATCCAGATATGCGGGAGGAACGTCGCCAGCTGATTGGAGAAATAACAGTCATGGAAACCAAACAAGAAAGAAAATGCCGACAGCAGGCCAAGATGAGATGGGCCAAGGAGAGGGACATAAACACAAGATTCTTTCATAGAACCCTGTCGTTACGAAAATCCAGGGCAACCATCACAAAATTAGAAGATCAGGAAGGCAACCTGGTAGAAGAAATGGAAGACATCCAACAGATGATCACTAACTACTATGATCAGCAGTTTCAAGCACCTCTGGATTGTAGCTGGGAAGTGGAAGGCCTTTAATGGAACCAAATCTCTAATGCAGATAGTGCATGGTTGGAGAGAGACTTTGAGGAAGAGGAAATAAGAGTAGCCGTCTTTGGTTGCGATGGCAACAAAACCTCGGGACCCGATGGATTTACAATGTACTTCTTTCAGAAAGAATGGGAAACAATTAAAAAGGACCTATGCGAAGTTATGAAGGAATTCCATGGAGACGTTGTGGTAAACAAAAGAGTAAATGAGACCTACATGTGCCTCATCCCTAAGAAATACAATTCCATGAAGGTGACTGATTTCAAACCTATAAGCCTAATCACAAGTCTCTATAAGATCCTATCAAAGACCCTTGCTAACAGACTAAAGATGATCCTGCCAAAGATTATAAGCGAGCAGCAAATGGCATTTGTTCAACACAGACAGATCACAGATGCAGTTTTGATTGCCAATGAAGTAGTTGAGGATTATAGGACCAAAGATAAAGAGGGCTTACTGCTCAAGGTAGACTTCGCCAAGGCTTATGATTTAGTCAAATGGAGCTTTCTGGATTTTGCCCTCAAAAAACAAGGATTTGGAGAGAGATGGAGAAGATGGATTCAAGGCTGCATTCGGACAGCCAACTACTCAATCTTCATCAATGGAAGACCTCAAGGTAAAATCAATGGCCATAGAGGTTTGCGGCAGGGTGATCCGTTATCTCCATTCTTGTAAACTATAGTGGCAGAAACCTTTACCCACATCCTTGAGAAAGCTAGTAAGGAAGGAATGTTACAAGGAATGAAAGTGGGTAAAGACATCATCCCTCTAACCCATTTGCTATTTGCTGATGATTGTTTGATTTTCATGCAAAAAACAAAAACAGAAATCCAGTCGGTTTTGAAAGCTCTGAGAATCTTCTGTCTATTGTCGGGCCTAAGGATAAACGGTTCCAAGAGCCAACTTTTGGGAATTAACATTGATAAGGAGGAGATTAAAAACATAGCAGAAGAGAAGAAGGTGGGACAAGGGGAATGGCCCCTCATGTACTTAGGAATGCCGTTGGGAGGAAACCCCTTTAAAACTGATTTTTGGGAGCCCGTTATCCAAACTATTAGAAGAAGGACTACGGGATGGAAAATGAGTTACCTATCTAGAGGAGGAAGATTACTCCTCTTGAAATCAGTCCTAGAGGCGCTTCCGACATACTACATGTCTATCTTTAAGACCCTAAAGAAGGTTGTTGCGATTATAGAGAGGCAAATGCAGGATTTTTTATGGAAGCATGAGGATAATGAGAAGGGTCATAATCCCATCAGCTGGAAGCAGGTTTGTAGAACAGTTCAAGATGGAGGCCTTGGAATTGGAAACATTATCAAAAGAAGTGCTGCCTTAAGAGCCAAGTGGTTATGGAGAATGATGGATAAACCAAACACAATGTGGGCCACCATAGTGAAAAGCATACATGGATCAAAAGCCTATGGGAGAGAAGTGGCGGTTAACAGAAAATGCAGCTTTAGATTGCCGTGGAAAGACATTCATAACTTGTATGATCAGTTTAGACCCCACATACGATGGAAGATTGGAAATGGTGAGCGAGGTTTTGGAAGGACATATGGTACGGCCAAGGTCCCTCGAAAGGAGATTTTCCCTGTATTTATAGGATGTGTACGAAAAAAGGAGGCTCAATGGCAGAATTCAGATCAAGACACGTCGAAGATGATAGATTTCAGTGGGGGTGGAATTTGCACCTTCAAAGACACATAGGTGACAATCATCTCGAGGAGCTTGGAGAACTCTTAAACCGGCTGAATAGCTTCAATCTAAATGAAACAGGGGGCGAGGATAAACCGGTATGGGAGGGGGAAGGAACCAATACTTTTTCAATGCGATCAGCCATGAAAAAATTGACAGCTCAAACCCCAGCACATGCAAGCATACTGACTGACTTCATATGGAAAACAAAGGCTCCCCTAAAAGCTCGATTCTTATTGTGACAAATTAGTCTTAATAAACTTAAGACGAATGAAAACCTCCAACGTACCTTTCCTACACATTGCTTACAGCCTTCCATGTGCATTATGTGCAGGGAAAAGGAAGAGACAACCAAACACTTGCTCGAGGATTGCAGAACAACAGTAGCTATTTGGCACAAATGGAACCAGCACCATAGTTCCATTTGCCCTCCAATCGCTGAAAATTGGTTCCAAATTCTTGATCACGTTAGAAGAGCTCATATGAATCAACATTGGAAGCTCATCCTGGAGTTGGTCTGGTACACAATATGGGAGGAACGCAATAGAAGAATGTTCTCGAATATAGATAGGACGGCTAGCATGTTATGGGAAAGATCCAACCTTTTGTTCGCCAGTTGGGTCTCCACATCTAAGATAGGAAAAGGATATAGCTTTTCGGATTGGCTTTGTAATGGGGGCTCAATCCTCCAATCTTTTTCAATTTCTGATTGTATGCATAATGAAAATTAAGTCCGGATACCTCATCCGACTCTTTTGTACTTTATATCTTTTCTATTAATAATATAGTTTCTATTTCAAAAAAAAAAAAAATATATATATATAACTTTTGGGGAATGGATGTGTAAAAGGGGAACAATACTTCAATCCTTTACTATGTAATTAAGTCCGGATACCTCTTTCGGCATTTTGTACTCGTTAATTATTAATTAATATATAGTCTCCAGTTTCAAATATATATATATAAAGGAAACAAAAATTTATTGATATGAAAAGACGGCTACAAATTAGAAAAACAACACCCAAATCGCCTCCAATACAAAAAGGGAGACCAAAACTCTCACTCCCAGCCGCCCCCCCAAGGGCACAGGATGTGCAGTTTAGTGTATGTCCGTTATGGAAAGCGACAAACTCATTGAATGGTGGCCAATTTGGTCGTGATTAGGTGTCTGTGGAAGAAGAGAAACACAAGGATCTTCAAGAATAGGGCCCTCTCGCCTATTCAAATTTGGGAAGGGTCTATGTCGCTAGCGTCCTTATCTTTGGGATATTCCATTTCAGATTGGAATGAGACATATATATGTCTCGTTCACCACCTAGTTGATGATAGCATCATGATGAAATTCTTTCAAACACGCATAAATGTTTATAGTCAACTTTATAGATTTCCCCGGCAATTTGTTTCTTTCTTTTCATAGTATTTCCAATATCAGCCCCTTCCTCTAATATTTTATCAATTTTTTTAAGTTCCTCACCCAAAATTTTCATTCTTTCATTCTCCTGTTGAGAAAATTCTTTACTCTAGTTTCTAAGGTGAACCTTGATACCTTTAAATTTCTGCATTAGCTTATAGCCCTCCCATTCTTGATGGCTTTCTTTTGCCCACCATTGCCTAATCAAACTCCCAAAATTAGGGTGGTGAAGCCAAGCATTCACAAACCTGAAAGGAGTTGGACCCCACAACAAGGTTTTTGTGTCCAATAGGTTCAGTCAATGATCAAAAAATATACTTTCTACTCCCATGAGCTTATTTTGCCGGAAGACCTCCTTCCACTCAGTATTGAATAGAAACTAATCAATCTTTGACATAGTAGGGGGCATCCTTCTATTAGTCCTAGCGTACTTTAAGCTCAACAAGTCTATCTGCTTCAATTGCAACTCCCGAATGGGCTTTTCATCCATGTTTCCAACCACATTGGTATTTCCCCATAGACACCAAGGACCCTACAACATAGAAGACAACGCCAAATTCTATCATAGATTTGGAGGTACTCTAGCGATTCAATTTCTCATACATGTTTCTAACCACAATGAAATCTACCCTTAGACACCAAGGACCTTGCGACAAAGAAGACAAGGTCGTGACTTCATCCTAGAAACTCCATGCAGCTATATGTTTGTCACATGGACCATATACCAAAGTGAACCATCATTGCCTTGAATACTCTCCTTTTAATTTGATGAACAAGGAATAGTTTCCTAGCCATTGGTCCACTCCCTCCAGCTTCCTCAAGTCCCAAATGATAAGAATTACTCATGTGGTACCTCTACAAGTAACATCGACCATTTCACAAATTGTTTCCTCTATAGGCTTGCAATTAGAGTCTAGTTGATCATTTCCTTCTTAATTTCTTGTAGCGTAACTATATTCAATCTATTCGCACACACTATTCTTCTAATGGACTGAATCTTGGAGTACGACGCACACCCTCTAATACTCCAGCTAAAAATCTTCCAACTCCTATCAAAAAGTCTATCTACCCTAGTTCTGCTTCACTAGCTAGACATCCATGGAATGAAGGAGCTCAAAAACTTTTTCATAACCTTCCTTCTCTTCACCTCTCCCATCTACACATCAATTCACCTTCCTTTACTTCTTGCTTTTCGTCATCAACTTCATCTTTAGTCATCATCCTTCATTTATCTCATCCCCAAACTTTGACTGCAACAAATGCGATAAATAATCAAAGTCGAGCTCCAGATGGCTCTTTCTTATCTTGCCCATTGTTTGGGCCATCTCTATCCAAAGGGCCACAACACTCCTTTCTTTGGACCCTCCACTTCTATTTCTTTGGTCGAACGTTATCCAGTCTTTGTTTCTTGGGCCCTCTCTTTTAGGTTTCTTTATTCCCCTATCCTGTCTTCCCGCCTTCTCGTTTTCGGCCCATTTTTGGTCCAACCCTCTTCTTAAAATCATGATAAAGTCACATTTATGAATTGTGGGCCTTTGAGACTATTCCATGCATCCTTCTTGACCCACCATCTTCCTACCCCATTATCCTCCTATTGATGTTAAAGTCGGCGTTCCTACTAGTGTCCTCCATTTATTCGTCCTCGCTGAGACTTGTCACTACCCATAGCAATTGTAGTGCATGATTGGCCACTGCACACTACTCGACGGCATTGCAATTTCGCCATGATGCCCTCAACAATGCCATCATCCTCACTTGTCAAAACATGCTCCCTAGTTCATCCTCGCCTCCTCCAATCATCAAAAGAATGAGTTCTAGCAAGTTGGTCAAGGGTCTCCATGCACGACCCTTCAATTTCCAAGGCCCAGTTTCTGTACGCTTCAATTAGCCAAAACTCTTGGATTCCTTCATCATTGTATATTTCAAATTCTTTGTGCAAGAACTAGGATTCATGGACTTGCAACTTGAAGACAACAATCTCCTTGAATTTATTAGACTTTGTGATCTCGACGATTTCCATCAACCCTCCACAAGCTTCACCTATCTTTGCCAGTGTATGAATATTCCATTTTTTGGACCCAATGGCTTCCATGCCCATCCATCTTCCCCAACATGCAACCATTGAGCCAAACTCCACCATCTGGTCCTCCCACTTATCAATATAGAATCTCCCATATAATGCTAGATGTTTCCCAAAAAGGAGCTTCCTCGCATCCCCTTCCTTGTTGCAAACAAAAGTCCCCTAGCCACATCCAATCTCCTTCGTATTTTCATCCTAAGGAGTTGTGCAGTCTCCCTATCTATTTCCAACCACTCAATCTTATCTGTCATTCTTATGGTGAGCACCATCTTCCATGGCCTTCCTCGGCCTTCCTCCTTTCCTTTTGCTTGTATATCGTCTTTCTCTCCTACTTTCATTTTCTTAACTTCCTGCCCTAAACTCACTTTCACATCTTTCATGGTCCCCACTTCCTTGACAACACCATCTAGAGCCTCCCAGAGATTCCTTTGTGCAGTTGTTGTCTTCTCCTCAATAATGATAATACTTTGATTTGCACCATCCACCATCTTCGTGATTTTCAGAAATCTTCCTTCATCATTTACTAAAACCTCTATTAGCACACAATAGTTCTCATCCCTGTGAATAGTCTTTTGTACCCTCTCATATTTTTCGCGTGCTTCACAAACCTCAATCTTCAGCCACTTCATTGAGTCTTTAAACATGGCAATGCACTAGGTTCTATTTCTCGTTAGCTCCTAAAGCAGGATATCATGACTGTCCTGCGACGTACAGATAAAGAAGAATTTATATTTCGTTCAAAATAAGCAAAATTTCCAACTCCTATTCTTCAATAGCATTGAAGTGGAGGGTATATCACATTGATTACATTGACCAAGAAATCGTCAATCCATTGTTTACTTCTCCTTTGCTGCTCGTTCTTGATAGTGTAGGAATCTAGCATCCTTCCTCGAAGTTTGGCTGTTATTTCTCCTTCTTTTCTTTGTCACTAGTCTCCACCCATTCTCCCTTCGACTCTCTAAATTGTTTCATAGCACGCTCTCCCAATTTCTTTGTTGTTATCAATCATGGTGAAACTTCTAGTTGATCATTCTGTCTTCCTTCTTGAAATTCATATTCGCAACCTTCCTAGTTCTCGTCATTACTCATTCTCACCATAGCTTGTGTTTGAGCAAAAGGATTCATCAAGAGGGAAAGATAGAGAATGGTCTAAACAATAATATGAAAGTAGCATACTCACAATTATCTAATGAAGGAGAGATCTCAACCTAGCTGCAAGACTTTGACAATTATCTTGTAGAGGTTAATGGTTAGACTTATAAGTCTAAAGTCTCAAAACTTTTTTCGAGTTCACTTTCTTTGGAATAAATGCAACATGTCTCATTAAACCATCTATTGATTGAACCTTATTTGTGGAATTCATCAAACATATCCTCCTTCCATGGTATGAAAATTAGCCAAAGTTGGACGAAATTAGCTGAATTAATTAGGTAATTTAGACAATCGAAGCAAAGTTCATAAGTGATTGTAAAATTACAAAATTTAGTCACAATCTTCAAAAAAAAAAAAAATCGGCGAAGTTCATCTAAAATCAAAGTTTCAACTATTTTTGCAAAAAAAAAAATGTGTAAAAGTTGTAAGAAAAGACAATTTTTATGAAATAATCCATTTAGTGCATAGAGATTCTTCTATATAATCATGAAAAATGCAAAAAAAAAAAAAAAAAAAGAAAAATTTCTCTCGATAAATTAAGAAGATTGAAGGTAAGATATATGCAACTGGCAAGTGTCAATCCAAAAGAAAGAAAAACGAGTTATAGCCTCGATAAGAGATGATAAAGAGAAGACAAAAATAAGTTGAGAGCCTAAGAGAAGAATGAGAAATGAGAGTCATCTATTAAAATCAACAAAGAAGATCAAATATACTTGCACTTGTAGTGACTAGCGAGTTAACGATCAATCGAACAAGAGTTTATGTGTGCAACATCATGTGCTTCTTCTCTATGGCAATACCGTAGCAACAATCTTCTGTGAGCTTCTATTTGGATATAATGGTGAGGTCTCTGAAGCCAAACAAGGTTGTGATAATCCTGCATGGCCGCTTCGCCAGCCAAAAAGCGGTCATTGTTCAAAACTTCGATGATAGTACCAAAGACGGGCCTTGTGGCCATTGCATTGTTGTCGGCATCGCCAGTTACCCTAAGAAGGTTATTCGCAAGGACTCTGCGAAGAAGACAACACATAAATCGAGAGTAAAGTGTTCATAGGCTCGTAAATTATAACCATATCATGCCTACAAGGTACACACTAGATGTAGATCTGAAGGACTTGGTCACTCTTGATGCGTTGCAATCAAGAGACTAGAAGGTGACTGCGGCAAAAGAAGCGAAAGCTTGATTTGAAGAGCGTGTCAAGATGGGTAAGAACCGATGGTTCTTTTCGAAACTTAGGTTTTGAGAAGTTAAGATTCTATGTTTTGTTTACTCATGCTTTGATTATTTCATGAAATTTTTAGGTTATGAAGAGTTTCTAAGCTTTAAGTGTTTTCTAGAAACAATTTGAGCTGGTCTGTGGATGGATTTTGTCATTGCAACTGATTACGAACAACTATTTT
>JAJIYU010010374.1:0-16140 GCA_030144865.1 Tinospora cordifolia | reverse complement strand
GGGCCTTAGAAGATATTTTAGTATATTAAGCTTTAGACTTTTAATTAGACTCAATTTTGTTAATATTTTGGTTGTTGAAACTTGTAGTAACTTTGTTTTTAATGTTTTGGTGTGTAACTTATAAATTATACTTGGGTTGTAATAATTTTATTTTTATTTATTTTTATATTTTAATTACTAAAAAAATTGAAAGGCAACCCGATAACCCAACCCAAACCGAACCGAACCGAACTGTTTGGGTTGGTTTGGGTTTTGATATAGATTGGTTTGGGTTAGGTTTTATATTTGCTAACCCGAACTGTTTGGATTGGGTTACGGGTTTGCTCCTAACCTGAACCGAGCCAACCCACGAACACCCCTAGTTTGCTTCAATTTAATCATATTAACTTGGTCTTTGTTTTGGCTTTTTGCCAAGTTTCTTGGAAATATGGCCTTCCCATTGAAATTTCTTTGCTTTGCCTTTTGTCTTAGTTGAGCCAACACTATTGTATTTGTGTTTCTTATTCTTAATGAACATTCCTTCCAATAAGTTTTCTTTTATTTCAAACTAATCTCTAATCTTCTTGTAATTACTCATTGTCTTGTTCAATGCGTAGTCAGACAATAGGATCTTCAAGTCTCATTTCATTGCATTTGTGCTTGAAATAATTTTTTGAAATCTTTCTAAAAGGGTGGTAGCTTCTATATTACTGTGACCACTTGAAAAGATTCACTAAAAGACATTATCTCAGCTTGGATCTCATGTAAAATAATTTGCAGCTCTTAGATTGATCCATCACAATCTTTGAGTCCACCATTTTCTAGTCCAAAAGCCTACTAACCACAAATTTCTTGTGGCCATCATTCTTCATCAATTTCCTTGGGAGTGTGGACTATACTATATAAATTATATAATGTATTATTTAGTTCATTTAATACATAATTCCTGCATAGAAAATTAGTACGGCATCATGCTTGTATAGCAACAAAAACATGTTGGTCTATTTTATCCAAAATGCCATTGGTGGCATCATGCTTGTATAGTACTTGAACCGAAATGTCATACCAAAATTTTTATAATTAATGTTATTTTATTCATTCATTCATATGTTTTATGGAATGTAACAAGGTGGGTCTAGGAGATTGTTTATGATAATGTAATAGTAATACCCTAGGTTCTCAAACATGACACGTGGATCAAAGGGTTTGAGAAACAGGGTGTCACATGTCTTGCCTCTTACACTTAGAAACATGTGTTTATATATGTAGGTAAGTAGCAATTTGTAATTTCTCCATTCATTACGTAAGAAAACTTTATATTAGACCCATTTCCTTATTATATATTGAGTTTACTTCTTGAAGATAATGCTTCTCCTATAGAGAATGTATCCTACTTGTGTATGGAAAGTTTTATGTCGAGCCAGGCATGGGTGTCCCAATTGTGTCAGCTAGAATCTCATCATGTGTATCTTCTTTGGGCTAACATTGAGTTGAATGCTCGATATCTAAATCTTCAACCTGCTAGAATCTCATCATGTGTATCTTCTTTGGGCTAACATTGAGTTGAATGCTCGATATCTAAATCTGCAACCAAGTTTCACCTCACCATGAGCTCAGCCTATGTTGATTTGCAAATCATCTTAAGGTTTGTGCCGAATACTTTGCCCACTTTGGGTCAATCTTAGCTCAACCATTTGTATCAGTCCATAAGTTGTGACCTTAGTGAATTATCCAACCATGAGCTTGGACCTATGTTGCTTATCAACTAATGTCATATTTCAATTTGCAAGGGTTAGATCGAGTTGTTTGTGAAGTTTATCCATCATGTGCTTGTCCTTGATCATGTTACTTTTTATTTTGATGAATTCAAGGATCCTTGGGAGATTGGGTTGAAAGCTCATGATCCAACAATATTGATTTTAGATGTTAATTAATTACTTATCTTGTATTTATATCTATCTTTCATTCTTAGGAAAAGGCCTTGAAAAATTGTTTGCCCCATTATTTACTAGCTCTTAGTGAATTTCATAGCAAGAGCAAGCCCCCTCACATGGGATTTTTTTTATTATTATTTTTAAGTAAATGACAGTATACAAGAATAATTCACGAATTAAATAAGGGACCCGATGCTCTAGAGCAAAGGCCGTGGCCTTTGGAAGCCTTGGCAAGGCATGCACTTTCTCAAACTTAAGAACTTAATTTGGCATCTCAACCATATGTTATGGAATTAATGAAAGCAAATCAAACACACACTAGATTGATGATAAAAATATTTTATGGTTAAAGATTTACAAAGTGATTTAAAAATTATTTTATACCTGCTATGCACTTTGACTTCGTATACCTTGAGGATAACTCTACAACTATGGAGAATCCAACTAAAGCGTGGATAGATCTTGATCATACATTGCACATATTCCTTTCTTCTTCATTTTTTAACTGTTGATTTGACATTACCGTCTAAGATCTCTGTGTATTAAAGCATCGAAATCAAGGTGACTACAAAGAAAAAAAGATTGTTTGACGGAAGAAGAAGGATGAAAATATATCTATATTGTCATAATAGGTCATTTTTAACAAATTTTACCATAAGATCAATATTTACCTCACCAAAAATATTCATTTTCCTTTTAAAGATTTTGTCCCTTTTTTTCTTACAACTACACATTGTCTAGTCTTGCCAAACTTATAGCAAAATCTATATTATTATAATAGTAGCATTATCAAAATCAATGGATCAAATTACTTGATATGTAGGCCAATGATCTCATTGAAGTTGATGAAAATAAACCAAAAGATGTGGAAGTAGGCAACGGCTTCATGCCGCTATGTTCCAGCAAGTAGGCAATGAAACATCTGCTCAAGAACATTGGAAGTAAGGCCTTCTTGATGAGAAAGCTATCAACATGAAATACAAATAAGGAATGGCCATGACTGAGCATTTGAATGACTTCCATAGCATGGTGAATACAATCAGCTGGCTACAATGAAGTCAGTCGTAGTTGATGATTAAAAGGGTTTGTGGGTTTTGAGTTCCCTTCTAGATAGTTGGGAAACCTTGGTGTTTTCGATTGGTAATCTGCTCCAAATGAGGACAATGGCTAAAATAGTTAGTTCTAGCACTTCCCAAGTCACTTTGACATGAAGTAGTTCACATAGCTTGTTATCTGTTCAACAGGTTTCCACCAGTTCCCTTGAACTATGAAATTCTAGAGAGGGTGTGGGGAGGAAATTAAAGGATATTCTTACTTTCATTTTGAAGCTATTGATGCAAGGCTTTTGCTCATGCTTTAAGGAAGTCAAGATCAAAGCTTGACAATATGTTTATTCCTTGCATATTCCTTGATTACTGGAAATGAAGAATTTGGCTAAACAAACTTCGGGATAGATCAGCAGAAAAAGATAGTCGCTAGAGGTAGACCCGTACGTGATCTTTCACGAGAAGAAGACCTTAGCCAGATGTTAAGAAGCTCAAGAAATTTAAATGTGTGGATGGTCTTTGAATCCACATATAATCCCTTCTCAACAAATAGGGGAAGTGCAGCAAATAGATACTGAACGCTCAAAATCAAGAGAGTGTTGAGAAGGGAAGTTGTACCTTGAAATCTACATGACAAAAGTGTGTAGCTCTTAATTCTACAATTGAAGTCGAGTGCATTGCAGCAAGTTGGAAAGGAGTTCCTATAGTTACAGCCATTTCTTCATTGGGTATAAGATTAATGTTATATAATTTTTATTTTAAACGCCAAATGTTATAACATATATAGTTACATCCATCAACTATTTTTTTAATTAAATTGTATATATTGTAGCATACGATGTTTAAAATAAGATTTATACGGCAATTTTCCAATATGAAAACAATGATAATTATAAATTTTCAAAAATTTAAATGTATAGGATGCTATAGTTAAAAAAAAAAACCTTATATAATTAAAATTTAAATATATAGGATGTTATAATTAAAAAAAACTTATTTTATTTTTTTCAATAAAATAATAGAGTTAAACACAAATCATAGAAATTAACTACAACGTATAAATACTTAGCCTCAAATTTGATGAATTTATTTTTGTCCTTTTTTATTAATTTAATTTAATTTAATTTTTATATTTTTTAGCCATGACTTCTAACCCTCAACTAAAATACGCCGTATGCGTATTGTCGCTGCTCGCCCCCAAATCGAAAATCCTATAAAACGCAAAGCGTCCGGAAGGTCATCCCTCTCTTCGTCCTCTCACTCGTCGGCCTCTGGGGGTAAGAAAGTCTAGTAACTTCTATTCCTTGAAATTTTTATGTAAGCGCTTCCTTTCCAGTTCGTTCGAATTTCTTCTCCTTCTTCTTCTACTTCTTCTTTTTCTTAATTATTTTTCTCTGATTTTGTTATTTGGTATTTTGGAAATCACACTGGTTTTGATTGGAGGTTTATTTGTCATGCAAATTATGGATTTTTTTTTGAATCGACGGTCAGGATATGTGGTTTAGCTTAGTGATTTGAATGGAGTTAGGGTTAAATTGGGAGAATGAATGTTTATGTCTTCAAATTCACTTAGTTTTAGGAGTTCAAAAACACATTATTTCCAAGCGTCGATCAGAAACTTCTCAATTTCAAGTTGTGAAAGGATCGAAATATAGGTCTGTCCAGATTTATTTTCTTGAAATTCGATATTTTCCTTTGTTTGTATTCTCTGGTTATTCCTTTGAGATTTTATTTTTTAATTGCTTTATTATTATTATTATTTTTTTTTTTTTGCATTTTTTTTCTTTTTTTTGTTGCTATGACTTTCCTTCAAAAGCTGGTTAGAAATTTGTTTGTGTTGATACTCTTGAAGTGTCATTTTATTTAATAGTTGAAAAGTGGCATTTGTCTCAATTTCACTCTGTAACGAACTGTCTTTGGATTTCAACTTTTTGAATCTAAAAGAAAGCATTATCTCAACTTTTTTGAAAAAATAATTTACTTTAATTCAAATTGATTCAGGGACATGTGCCTTTGATATGGAAAGATTTTTTGTAATTAGGGGTTTGTGGACTGGGCTTTGGGATTTTGGGACCTTAATATTGGGGTTTTTGGTTAACAGGATTGGATAACTGTGGACAATGGCATCCGTATCCAGTCAGCCGCAGTTTCGATACTCTCAGCCTCCTTCAAAGGTGCTCCATTTGAGAAATTGTCCATGGGAGTGCACAGAGGAGGAACTGATTGAATTAGGGAAGCCTTTTGGAAAAGTTCTCAACACAAAATGCAATGTTGGAGCAAATCGCAATCAGGCCTTCATTGAGTTTGTGAGTGTGAATCATGTTTTTTGATCCAATTTTTCGCTTGCTCAATTCTAATTTTTGATGGTCACTCTTCTTTACTATCTTATTTAGGCGGACTTGAATCAAGCTATTGCAATGGTCTCTTACTATGCTTCTTCATCGGAGCCTGCTCAGCTTCGGGGTAAAACTGTCTATATACAATATTCCAACAGGCAAGAAATTGTTAATAACAGAACTTCTGGAGATGTCACTGGGAATGTATTGTTGGTGACAATTGAGGGTGTTGAGCCGCGTGATGTCAGCATTGATGTTTTACACTTGGTAAGTTAACCAAAGATGCACTTGATTGTGGATGAGTGGTGAAATTGCTAATCGTACCTGATTATTCTTATTGTGATGGTACAAGTCATTTTATGTGTATCATGTTTCGTGAAACAATTGTTTGACATGACTCTGAATGGATCAGCAGGTCCATTTCATGGAATGATCTTCGATCGCAGCCTACTGCATCTGGAGAAAGCTCATGCGTGTTTGTCTCCTCTCTCCTTTGCTTACCACTTCATCTCATCCTTACTTCTCCTTTTCTTCTCTTCCTTTTCCTATCCTTGTCATGTGCTTTCTCCTCTCCGTTCTCACCCATAGCTTCCAATATTTGGTCTTACTATATTGGGGACATAACTTTATTTTTTTCTTTACATTAGCAACTGATCTTTTTATTTTATAATTGATGTTTTTCATCTCTTTTCCACTTCTAATATCCTTCATGAATGTTTTAATTGCTTTTGTTTCATGTCTTTTTATATAAGTTTGCATGCTCATGTGATTTTTTGTGATGTTCTAAAAATTTCTAGTGAGTTGATGTTTGAGTTTTTCTTGTCGTGTCAGCCTTTGTGAAGAAAGGTTTAAATTTTTGGATTATGGTATTACTATCTTATTGAGAAGATAAATGTGCAATTTTGCTGCTTTTTTTTTTTTTTTAACTTTGTCCTAGATGCTGTGAGTGTTTCGTGAGCATAATAAGGATTTTCTGTTTGTTAGTTGAGACTAGATGTTTGGCTATTTTGAGGGCAAACATCTTGCACACAATTTCAAACAAATTCACATCATTTGGGAGATTTTCGCCTATGCTAAATAGATAGTAAATATTTGCATCAGTTTCAGTCTTGGAATATGATTTAAATGGAGAAAAGAAAGAATAAAAAACTTACGTCTTGGGTTCGAGTCACCTACCCACCAATTGGGTGTCCTGGTATTTCTCGAGTCTAGGTCTTGGGGCGGGTGTGAAGAAAGAATAAAAAACTTACATCTTGGGTTCGAGTCACCTACCCACCAATTGGGTGTCTTGGTATTTCTCGAGTCTAGGTCTTGGGGCAGATGTGTATATCCCACGTTAGATTTGTTTGGCTTAATCCTGGACACCACATGTTGTAAAAAAAAAAAAAAGAAAAAGAAAAAGAAAAAGAAAAAAAAAAAAGCCCAGAAAAAATAAAAAGAAAAGAAAAAAAGAAGTGTTGTGAAACTTCCATTCATGCATGATTTGTAATACTAAAATAATATAGCTAGCATGTACAGATAATGTTAGAAGTTGATCAAGGTATGGTCATGAGTCATGCTTAACATCTTGTCTCTTTGGTTTAGGTGTTGGGCTATTTGGCATTTTTCTTTTCTTTTCTTTGTGTGTTGACTCTGTCGAAGTTCTTTTAATTATTTCTATTTGTTACCTTCTTTTTGCTACGTCCTAATTCAATGGCAATGCAAACTTGTGAGCTCCACTAACTGTTCTGCTAGTGTAAACTGTAAATTGACCTGCAATTATCAAACTTGGGATTTGGAATGAAATTGGTACCAAGTCGACCATGAATTTTTCAAAGTTCAACACAATTGACAACAACCAAATCAAACATCAAACTAGTTCATAGTGCATGACACAATTTTTTTTTCTTGTGCCGACACTCAAATTAAGGTGCACAAATCTAGATGATTAACAAATCTTGATTTCTCAATTGGCCCCAATACTAGCTAATGCATGGCTTAAAGTGACAAGAGAGATAACATGTGACAAGCATAATGAAAATTCACCATGCATCCCCAAAAATTCGCATGCAAACCCCACAAATTTCTCCAGTTTATGCAAAGACATCCTTGACTATAAAAGACCCAAGTCTACCACCCATCTCATTCTCCTTTTTTCACCTTTGGGAACAAAAATGGAATACCAACTTCTTCTTTTGTTCTTCATCTCCAAAAAGTTGTGGCGTGTAATTATATTTTTCATTTGTGAATGGGCATGATGCATGTACAATGCTGCACAGACATTTGACCCAAAAATAGCCTTATTTTAGGAGCAGTACATGTCAGAACACTCATTCAATGGCCGTAAGCTTCACAATCAAATAGGGTAAAATGGAGCACATGAAGGGGAATATAACATTGAAGGTTATTATCTTATACGTAGCATTTAAGTAAGAAGCTTCACCATTCCTAAGGTCCTTCAATGGAAAATCTTTTGGAGAAGAAGTTGGATTTCCTTTTTCTTGTTGTTGTTCGAAAATGGATACAACACTTTGTTTCTAATTCAACATGTAAATTAATCTAAATGGAAGTATATGTGTATAAATACGCATATCTATATTGAGTACGCTTGCATATATGTGTTAATTACACATATGTATTTCTAAATTAAGTAAATTAAATTATTTAATGGAAAGATAATTATTGGTTTAAAAATATATACATATAATGAAGAGATATTAAAAATGAATAAAGGAAAAAAATGTAGATATATATTTGTATCATTGAGGTTAAAAAAAGGAGAAATGATAAGGTGAAAGTGAGTGTTGGATATTAAAGTGAAAAACAAAATGAAATGTAAAGAAGAGGAAGTGGATACGTTTAAAAAGGAGGAAAAAATAAAAGTGTGCATGTTATAAGGGTGGTGGGACCTATGCATACCTATATATATAAGAAAAGAATGAAGATAATCATATGGGTAGGACCCACATGAAAAAAATGAAATAATAAAATAAAAGTAAACTAAAGTTGCGTTGGTTGTGTGTTGTGGCAGCCTATATATATTGGGCATCGCCTATTTCTTTCTTCACTTCAGATAGTCCATCAACCATAATTCATAACTCATAATCAACAGTTTCCAATACTCTCATCTAACTTAGACAGAAGTCATACCCTTCTATGTGATATTACATATAAACTATACAAAAATATAAGCTTGCAAAACAATTCAGTGTACACACATAGCAGTGATTGAAGAGTTCTCTACTCTTCTTGTGCTGGTCGCTTTCCTTTTCGGTCTATTCTTAAAATGTTGATGAAAATAAGTAAGCTACAACTCACTCAGTGAATATTCTTTATCTATGATATGTAGATGCATTTAAATAACCATGCCGATAATCAAATCAAGTAAAACATTTGAATTATTCATGCACATCTAAAAACATATATGCACTTTAACATAGTGATCATACTATTATTTCAATTATGCAAAATAATAAAATAACTTATATGCATTTCTCTAAAGAAATAAAGTTAGTCTCACTTCTCATTAGGCTTTAACCGGAGTAGACTGCATTTCTAATTACTACCTACTTAACAATCATTTCGAGCATGGAACGAAAATTCAACTTCGCCTCAAACTTCAATATTCAAAAAACAGAATTAATTCAAAGAGTTCGAGAAATTCGAGAGAAGTTTTGTAAAAATTTGTCAACTTAGAGAAGTTCAAAAAATTCTACGTAAATGCAAAAATATGAATAATTTTTATTACAAATGATGAAAATAAATATAAATCAATATATTTTAACTATAAAAGTATAAATAAAATGGTTTCAAACTTGTCTTTCAACATTAACAAGATTTAGTGTTTATTGTACATGTTAAGAATTATATATTATTTACTTGTGTATTTCACGAATTTCACCCAAATGTTCAATTTTTTCACGAATTTCGTCGAAATTTTTGAAGTTTTGTCGAAATCTTCAAAGTTGTGTCTTTTTTTTTAAATTGTTTTTTAACAATTAGACTCTAGTTCAATAGCCAAAAAATTCGAATTATATTGTGAAATTCGACGAATTTTCATTCCATGATTTTGAGGATTGTCACATTGAAAAAGGCCGATACTTTTCATGGCTCAGTCCCACATGGATTATCACATAAGAAGTATTATACTCTATGGCTCAGTCCATCAAAATGATATCGTAGTTTAAAATTTGCTCTTGTAAATCCAAAACAAGCTGTTATGTAAATAAAATTTCATGAATTACAAACCAATGTGACATATATTTACACAGATAGCATGCTTACATTCAAATCATTTTTATATTTACAATGCCATATTAATTTACACGTTGAATTAGAATACGAAGTCTTACAATGAGAGAATGGGATGGGTGGGGAGTCTTTCATAGGCAAGATTGTCTTTGCAAATATGGTAGGAATTGAAGGGCTTGCATGCTCATTTCTATGGAGGATGCATGTGGAATTTTCCTCCCCATATTCCGCTTCAACTGCATAAAAGCTAATTGTGGCCAAAAGTGAGATTGACATCTATTACTCATTAGCACCTTGATTTATGTGTCTGTGCAAGAAAAATAATTGTATCATGTGCTATGGTTTCCTATGATGTCCAATTTGATCACCATCAATTGCTTTGTACTTGTGAAGACATGGCATTCAATTTGGTATCAATTTTGTTAAAAAATCCAAATTTCAATACTTTGACTTCTTGAACTGTTTAAAAGTATCTAAAGTGAAATAATTGAGCTAAATGCATGACTAAACATGTTAGGTCAAATATGATATTTTAGCATCATATTAGTTGATAAACTTGTGATTTTAGTTTGAAAGACAATTATACTGACAAAAAAAATTTGTGGGGCCCACAATTTCGCATTTTAGTCTTAGACATTCATCAAGCTGTATTTTTTGCGGCATAGCTGGACAAAAGTACATTTATCCCAATTTGCTTTAGTCTAGTTTTTTACGTGCCCACCTATTTTGACTTCTTGATGCATAGTGGATTCCAAATACTAAAAGATTTCACTCCTGTATAGCTCAAGGTTGCACTTTTAGAAAATGGTTATGTAATTGACAAAATATTTTACAAACGTTGTAACTCCCCTTTCTAGATACCTCATCTAGCAGCCTTTCTTTATTAATATATTTTCTTTAGTTTCTATTAAAAAAAAGTTTTCACTCTTGTAGGTTTCTTTTTCAATCTAATTCCTTATAAAATTATGTTTAATATATATTGATGACTAGAAAATGAAAATAATTGGTGAATTCTTTGGAGAATCATAATTACAATGGGAATAGATCAGGTAGAAGTTTGTTGAATGCATCAAAAGTCGAGAAACAACATCATGTTGAGATTGATGAAAGTCGTAAGGATATAGGTGGAGTTGTACATATGCACTGCAGGAAGTTTGATTTGATCATGGAAACAAATGTGAGTGTATCATTGAATCTTTCTTCTGTCAATCAATATTGGTTATGCGGACAAAGGATCAATATAGAATTGTTGTCCTTATAACTTGCAATCATCTGTTCATTTTGTAAGCAGATGAAATTAACATGCCTTTGCATAACATGAAATTATTTTACTAGACTATTCATGCAATTGTTTGAATGTGAATTTGAAGAAGGCTTCAGTAGGTGGGTAAAACATAGGACAAGTGGTCTCTCTTTTGTGTTATGCTTAACTTTAATGTGATGCACCGCCAGCATAATTTGTGGATATAAATTTGAAGGCTTCATGAGATCAAAGATATGGAATCTTTGATTGAATTCTTTGTGTGCCTGATATATGGAATTAGAATCAAACTGATATATGTGTTATAGTATGCACATTCGTTTTCCATACCATATCTATCTGAATATATATTGATTGAGATCTATAGGATAGAAAACTTCATTTGTTACTTGGTCATTTTAAAATTTAAATGTGTAAAGCTTTCAAAAAAAGGTGCAAATCTTGTGATTGGATCAAAGTGGGCATATTCGTGCACAATCTCATTATGTGATAAATTTGTTCATAGTAACTAAACATGCTTTTTTTGTAAAAATTTATGTTGCTCGGTTGTTTGCTGGGCAATGTTTCATTCTATTATTAATATGCTCATTTCATCATGCGTAAGTTTTTTGGAAAATTGTTGGTTGTGTTCCTATTCCCTAATGTTTTGGGGAGATTGTTTGTTGAATATAATACTTCATGTATATTGATCAATTATCAATTACTTTGGTGAACTAGAATGTAATTAGGTATGTTCAATCAAAGTTGGTAGGAGTGGAAGAGTGTCCTCAGTCTAATTATTTTTATGTTTGTTGCTTCCAATCGAAAAGCCTATTGGCTTTCATCAAATTAATTATTATGAGAGGGTAATGATGTGTTTTTTCCAATCAAAATAATTGGTGATTATGACAATTGAGGAAATAACGAATTGATTATTTGCTAAGGTCGGGAATCAACTTTCCTTTAACTCTAGGCTAAGAAAGTGTTTTCTTTGCACTTCTATAAATTTGAAAGCTTCCCCAATAAATATTGGAAGCATCTTAAACAGGGTGGAATGGGAGATGTTGATCTTTCTCTTGACAAATATGTTGATTTAACTCTAGGATCACTTGTTTCTTTTATAATGCGCAATAGTGGCTAGACACAGGTTGGCTAGTTCAGATTTTCACTCAAAAATAAATCTGATCTAACCCTTTTGATTGGGAAATATTTCCATTGAAACCCCACTAGTTTCATTATTAGATTGGTTGGTTGGGTGATGAGGTTTGGTTGGTTGGTTTTCCTGTTGCCAAGCATTGCCTATGCATCATCTTGACAACTTGAGGCCCTTAAAATTTCTAATTGCTACCCTTACCTTGCCGTTTGGCTGGCTTTATTTTTTGTGCATACAATTTGATGAGAAATTCTTTGTCAATTCATCTGTTTTAGCCATTGTAGGATTTTAATTCCCACAAATTATACTTTCTTGACTAAAAAATTTTCAAAGTTATGACGTGTTATTCAAGTTTCTCAATGGCATTAGGTTTTTTAGGCTTAAGTTTTAAAATTATAATTGTCTTAGACGTTTTACTTCTTTCTCAAAGCCGTTGTGATTTCCTTTTAAAAGGAACACAATGTTCTTACCCAAAAGACATTGGGCATTGTGTAGCCTTATTAGTTGTTCTAGGCCATGGAGAATATAACCTGAAAGGAAAAGTTTTAAATGGAAAGGGAGCTACCTATCAAGGGGAGGAAGACTTTTTTTCATAAGATCTGTCCTAGAGGCCATTCCAACTCACTACATGTCAGTTTTTCAGATGCCAAATAAAGTGGCCGAAGAAATAGAGAAATAAATGAGGAGATTCTTGTGGGGAAGTGAAGAAAATGAGTGTAGCAGTAACCTGGTGAAATGGACAGACGTTTGCAGAGAAATTACCCATGGAGGACTAGGGGTTAGTAATCTCAAAGCAAGGAACACAACTCTAATGGGCCAATGGTTATGAGGAGGGAATGCAACCCATAAGCTTTATCGACAAGAGTAATAAAAAAGTATTCATGGCAATAGAAGAAATAATGGAGACGGGACTTTTATTCCAAAAGCCACCTTAAAATCCCCTTGGAGGGTCATATCCAAAATGTATCCTCTTTTCAATCCTCGTATCAGATGGAAGGTCGGAAACAGGTCAACAATCAAGTTTTGGAAAGAGACTTGGTGCAGCATGCATCCTTAAAAGAAGTGTTTCTAGGTCTATGTAGGCTCACAAAAAGGAAAAAAAATAAAACAGTTATGGAATACACAGTTAGGGAGCTGCACGAATGTATAGAGACATGGGCATGGAATTTATATATTACTGAGAACCTCTCAGATACTAGAGCAAATGTAGCAGCACACTTACTTCACATTCTCTGCCAAACTTCACTGACGGAGAGAGAAGACGTGTTGGTGTAGATAGGGATCTCTCATAGTATTTTTCTAGCCAAATCTTTTTACCAAATCCTGCAAGGAGACACAGGCACCAATCAAAATACTACATCCTTCATTTGGTCCAACCCAGCCAACCAAAGCCAAACTTTTAGTGTGTCTGATTAGCCTTAGGAAGTTAAAATGTGCAGATGTGCTGAATTTTGCCCTTTCATATGTATTCTATGCAGGGAGGCAGCTGACGATACTACTCATCATTTTGGACAGTGCTGAATTTTGCATTAGATTTGGAACAGTTGGAGATCCAAGTTGCCAAGTCTTGTGGCACTGTTAGTGTCAAATCTTTTTCACATCCTCCAGATCAATTCCTCTCAACCAATCAAGAAGTATATGAAACTGATGGTTTTGGCTTCTTGGTATATAGCTTGGAAGGAGAGAAATAATAGGATTTTCAAGGATCATCATTTGGCCCATGGAAATTATGTGGGAGAGATCCAGATTTTGTTTGCTAAGTGGGTCTTGGCATCTAGGCTAGCAAAGGGTTATGATTTTGGGGCTTGGATCTGTAATTGGTACAAAATACTTCATATTATGTAATTTTCTCCTCCTTGGATATTTCGTCTAGCAGGTGGACAACTTTTTATAATTATTATTAGTAATATCCAGAGTTTCGTTTCCACGAAAACATGTTTTTAATGACGCTAAATTGAATGAAAAAAATATCTTGAGATTATAGTTGGAAATGAGTTTAAGAATAGGCATGTTGACTAAAAGAAGAATCTCAAGAGCTTGCTTGAGGAAGTGAATTTATTTTGGAGTTTCAATTATCTGTTAGATTTTAGGTTTTTAACCAAAATACCCTTACGGGATTTTGGCAAAATAGTTCAAGAAGTAGGACTTTTCTTTTTGTTGAAAAGAGACAAGGATATATTTATTTTTATTAATAGTGGACGAGAAGTCCAAAAAGCCAACGACTATTACATAAGGGAATACAAAATGTCATGCCATCTTAACATCCATTCTCCAAGAGAATATTCCAACCCTAACTTAGAAGATGAAACCCAAGTAGCAAATAAGTAAATTGATCTATCCAAAATGTTGTTTACAAGGATATTTTTTTGTTGGAAAATACATAGGTTCCGGGATTCCCAAACTGCTGCCCAGATTGCAAAATCGATTAGAAACCAGTAATTTTTCACTAATACGGGGATTAGGGGAGAACAAGTAATCCTAGTAGAACTATCTGTGCATTGAACTGCTGCAGGGAGGTTGCGCTGCCACAAAGCCCATTCTTTTATTAAAGTTTTGCATTCCCAGAAAATGTGACCAGCATCATCCTCCGTGGTCCTGCACAGGCAACACTAGGAAGGGGACAAACATGAGTTAGGAAATTTTTTCTAAATCTGGACATCGCAATTTAAGCTCCCTAGCAGAATTAACCAAGCCAGGATTTTAATTCTAAGAGGCATCTTCGCCTTCTAAATTGGGACAAATCTGTCTTCTATAGTTATAATTTGTTCTGCAGAGAACGCAGAGTATGCTGAAATAGTGGAAAAGATCCTTGAACCCTCTTTAGTCTATCTTCAAGTATCCTCTTGAACGCCCAGTCGAACGGTGTCAAGGTGCTGAAGAAGGGTTGCTACATCTTCAATTTCCTCATCTTTTAAGTCTCTTCTAAAGCCCAGATTCCATGTAGTTGGGTTGCTTTTGCCGTCAGAATCTTCTCTTCTTATCTATGATAGGGTGATAGAAGGTCGCAAGGCAAGCTGACAGAGCCTTGGATAGGCTACTTTAAAAGGGAGTTGTGTGCACTAAGCATCTTCCCAAACTCTAATACGTTCTCCATTGCCCACCTTCCATTGGACATTGTTAAGGAACTGTGGGTATAAAGAGTGTATGAATTTCCAAGGGGATCTACGAGAGGCTCTATAGCGAATTCCAGCTTGCATTCTATTATCTGATATGCCGTGGATGCTACTGATTATTTTCCCTCGAAGAAGCCCTTTAGCCTTGGGAAATCTCCACAACCATTTTGCAGCAAGAACAATGTTTTTAAATTTCAGCATCTCCACTCCCAGGCCCCCGTGACTGATAGGTTGACTAACTCTCAACCAATTGACCAAAATCTGAGCATTGTTAGAGTGAAGTAGGACTTTTTTTTAATTTAAAAAAAAAACAATTTTGTGCAAGCAATTGTTGAAAAGGTGCCTTATTCTTTATTTATTATTTTTTTTTGAGAAGATGCAATATTAGTAGTTAGTTGTATAACCAACTTCATCAAATTGCATTCTCTAGAAGGAATCAAGCTTGTTCTTGACCAATGAATCCCCCTCATCTCTTTACTAACTGCATCGACTCCATGTTGACAAATGAGTATCTAACAACATTTCATTGGAAAAGGTTATCTAGTAAGATTTTCATTTGTGAGGTGTCTACACAACATTAAAAAAATTGCAAAAAGTCACCCATACTAGGGCCAACTTATCAACTAAAAATGGTGTTCACAGGTGAAGAACTTAGCTGTGAGAGAACGAAAGTACATTTTTTTATTTTTATTTTTATTTTTATAACTGTCTTTAATAAGATACCCATTCTATAGGCGTCTTTCTTAGTACCCTTTTTTATCTGAGTCTTGGGCATGAGACCAATTGAATGAGCTTCTCATTCAACACAAATTTTCTTTTTTAAGTGACAGCTAAGTTGCTTGTTAAACTAACGGCCTCATTAAAACTTTAAAACAGAAAATGGCTGGCCACATTTATGCTAAAGTGAACACTGAAGTGGCCTACTTTTCCTAAAATTATTTTGGAAGCTTTCTTAAACATTTATATTTGAACCATTGTTCACAAAGTTGTTTTAACTTCTTCTTAGAATAATGTATTGTAAAACTCATGTTGGAGAAATGATTCAACGTTAATCTATTAATTGCTCTTAGTCCACAAAAGCTATTGAATTATTAATGTAATTCAAAGGA
>JAJIYU010010373.1:0-16217 GCA_030144865.1 Tinospora cordifolia | reverse complement strand
TACTATTGCCTTATTAAATTCTTAAGTTTAAGTTATGTACGGTTAAATATGATCAAGGCATGAAATGACTGAAATAGAAAGTCAAGTGTGCGTCGCTTGTAATGTAACACCGGCCCGACCTGCCATTTGGTTTAGTCCACTGTCAAGAAAAATGGTGGACGCGTCCAATGCTTAATGATACGGGGGTTGGGGTGTTACACTTTGGGAGACAGTAAGAGCCGCGGTAAGTACTCTCTATTAGACTGTGATATTGAAATATGATTGATTTTAGATGGTACTCGAGACTTTCTATGATTAAACAAGATCACGGGGAATACCAAGAAGCATCTCAACCCTCTTCCGATCTCAGACTTCGACCAAAACTAAATAAATGTTTAAAACGCCTAATGTTTGGAAGTGTTTGTAATGTTTTGGATTTTGGTCTGTATAATGCGTGTGATGTATAGAAATGATCCACTGGCTTTTGAGCTCACTCCCATTTTATTTTTCAGGAGCACTTGGACGTAGTGCACAACAGTCTACGTTAGAAGACTCGCACTTTCTATTGGACACCTCATGGGGAGGCCGTCTAGGATAGGTAGCTTTTATTTTATTTAATTAATGGTAATAGAACCTCATGCATAATTTTCATTTGAATTTAATTTCACTATTTTACCAGTATTTATTTTGATTTTGAATTTCAGTTGATTATATCTTTAAACGATATTATATATTTAATAATTATTGTTTTTAATATAAGTTTTTGAAGTGACTCCGCTGCATAATTTGTAATTTATGATTTATAAATTTTGATTTTAGTTTGTTTTATCTAATTGTGAAAATCTGGTGAAACTAGTATGACATTATGTTAATCTTTTATTTTTCCTGAAATATAATTTCAGATATTTCATTGGAAATGACTTATGAACTTTATTTCGAAGAAGAGATTTTGACAAAAAGATAATTTTTAGTAGCATTCTGATTCTCAACGGGTGATGACCCATAGACATGACGGGAGGTCCGATTGGGAGTTGGGGTGTTACAACAAATCATATAAAAAACATCCTAGCATACTCCTAGGTATTCAAGCAATGGAAACACACCACATTTTCAACATTAAAATTCAAATAATATTAGGAGCAAGGTAATCATTTCCACCTATTGCTATGCTTCGCTTGTTCTAATCCTCATTCCGACGATTCAAATCCTCAACCTAAAATGGTTTGACATCATAATTCAGTACCCTTAAACCATGATTCAATGTCCACTTAATCTAAGTAGTAATTGGTGTGCATCTAAGTAATATCCGGTGTGTAATACCATGTTATTCTTCTGCGTACCGCAATAGAAAAGGGTACTACCACAGTCACTTGGAACTGTGCATGAAACTCAAAAAATAGGTTATGGGACGCATCACCATGGTTGCCAAAATCGACGACCTGCGTTATTGCATAACCAGAGAGGATTTCACGTAAACAGTGTATTACCACGGTAGTAAGGAGATTTTCCAAAAATGTGACACTCTCATGTGTACCATCCTGTTCATGGTTCCCTCGTGTTTTTTACACTCCAATACACTAATATTATTGTTAAAGTATACATCATATTTGAATGAAAAATGTTATACCTTGTGCGCCTTGTTTTCCCCCTTTGTTCCCTTCCAAAACGAGATTTCAACCCTCGACAATCTGTATTTCAAAGAAAATGTGCATACACTTAGGAAATGTAGATCTATGATAAGAACTCGTAATTCTAAGTGAGGTTTCATGATTGACCTAAGCACAATAATTTGGAATGGCGCCTCAACTAATTTTTCTTCTTGTCAGTATTGTTCTTCACTGATCTAAGCTTGAAAACCAGTAGAGAAGGGTTTGAATGAGCTCAAAATCTTTTATAACTCTAAGGAAGTGAGAAAAACTAGAGTGAAATGGCTGGCTAGGGCTTTGGAGAGAAATAACGAGTAGCGGCGCAAGTGTGTGTGTGATATTAGAGTTTTTGCGCGAACATTACTAATATATATAATTTTTACATATTACCATAATAATGACTCTAATTATGGGTAATCGCATGATTAACTCCTTCAAATTAAGGTTTTCGACGCATTGCCACGATAGCCTACTGTGGTAACCAGAACGCGTCAATTTTTAGTTTTGTATAGCATTACTGCAGTAACGATTTTCATTATCACAATAACCAGAACGATGTCATTTTTATGCATTTCTAATTTTTTTTTGTAGCATTACCACGGTAATCCTATTTATTACCGCGGTAATAAGAGCTTTTTATCATTTTTGTATCTTAATGATATTTTTCAAAATTTTCATTAATTTTTACAATTATCCCAAGTTTATTTTCACTTGTATTTCATGATTGTGAAGCATCGATAATTTTCTAAATTGTTTATTTAAGTTATTTATATATTTAAAACTCTCCAAAATTTTATAAGTTGTCATTGACTTTTGGGGTATTATACCCACTTAGGGTACGAGAATACAAGAATAAAAAGAGAAAATGATAGAAAATTTGGCTCCCTTGTGCATCTTAGGGTGTACCTACATTTGAAAAAGTGAGAAGATGAGCCATACAAGCCTAGTAGGTCTATCTCCTAACTAAACAAGCACATACACACATAGATTATATAAACACTTTAAGATATTAGGCGTGTCAAGGAACATTTTATTTATCAATTAATCAAGGATAGGATAGGTAAATTCTAAGTTAGTCCACTAACTACTGCAACCCATATGGATAATCCGATTAGTTGTGGTGTCGTGCACATGGGCCAAGATCCTCTTGACACCCAAAGACTAACCATAGTTCCCTTTAAGAACACGTCAACTCCCAAATTACGATCAAATAATGGAAGTTTTATAAGAAATTACTTCAACCCCTAGACCAAGATCAAACATGAGAGGTTTTCAATCAAATAAAAATAAGAATAATACTGCTAGACTACCAACATCACCCTAAGGTCGATGGTCCTTGAAAGTATATTATTGTTTTAATCTTGTTTGTTAAGTGTAGTAAATAATGACAAATCACATAATATGATAAATGTTAATCATGCCTGTGCAATCATTTCTCACCATGGCAATACAATTAAAATATCATGTTCTAGAACAATGTCGCAAGCTTTGCACAAATGTTCATTATACTTAATAGTGAATGCAACAAACTCATTATAGCATGGTCCTTAATCCTATCATAGCCTCTATCATGGGAAACATTTTTGCAACTCATATCATAAACATGGATATCGTATCATACATCACATATTAAATTACAATAGACATAACAGCATGTAATTATGCAACCAAGCACACTAAATTTTTCTTGAAGACCATTTTCATAATGCATGCATGCATATACAAGTCTAGCAATGAAATAAAAATATGCAGCAATTACCCAAATTTCAAAATTTGAAATCTACAAGAACCACATTGTGTCATGTCTCCATCAGATGTCCCATAGTTGGCCTTACGTGCACACAAACATTAATTTTTTTAGTGTGTCATATGATGTCAAATTGTAATCTAAATTAGTGTGTGTGCACATGAAATTTAGATATTTGGGTCCTCTAGGATCCCCAATTGGATCCCCTCGAGCCCAGTTGAAATGCATGTAGAAAATTAGATCTTTTGCAAAAAATTGTTCTTTGTGTTGAGACAGTGCAGTGCACAACTCCTTGCACATTATGCAAAGTAGTGCACTATTTTCCTATCAGTTTGAGACTTTTTCGATATTGATTTCATGAGTTTACAACTTATTTTGTTTATCTCTCAGTGGTGTAAAAGATCATGGTCATGTGGTCCCTTGTCTCCTAAAGGTTTAAGGTCAAAATTGAGTTTTTTTCATTTGTTGATCAAGGGTTTGATATTAGCCGCACACACACTGTGACCTCTTATCTTCGAACACTTGATTCTCTCAACTTGCGTCATCATTTTTCATCATTCTTGTGGCATTTTGAAAATAAAATTAGATACATTCTGAAGATATAAGGGGTTAGGGTTCAACATGCCCATTATTAGTGTTAAAATGAACCTAAATTGGGTTGGTTAATAAGTTACTGTTGCTCAAATTTGGATTTGTGACCACCCAACTTTGCAAACTTAGTTCTAGAATTATTGGACTTGAGTTTATGTCATTCTTGCAAAGCTCGAATCATGTTAGAGGCCACAATATATTGGTGTGTAGGTCTAAGCATAATGTGGCATGAGATTTATATGAAATGGGTGGACAACAAGGTTTCTGTCATGAAAACCTATGTTCGTGACTTAGTTTAATTCATTTCAACATATGTAAAAATAAGGATGTAATAGGGGTTAAAAACACTTACAATGAGGTTTTTTGTTGGTTTCCAAGTCCCTCCAAGGCTTAGCAAAGGCTTTTTTATATCCCTAAAATTTTTTTTTCCAATATTTACAAACTTTAAAAAATGATAAATTCCATTCTCTTGCTCATCTTTTTCAAAATAGTGATTTGATAGGTCAAGGGTTTGTAGGTTGTTCTCATACTTTGAGAGGTATTATATCCTAGAGAAAAGAGTTCTACAAGTTGATTGGGTCATGCATAAGCATGGGGAAGAGATATCACTATTGTAACTGATGCAACTATCACTTACACTAATTAGAAAAGTGGACAATAACCAATCTTTTCAATTGTCTAACTTTCTCAGAGGGGTATGATTTGATCCACACTCTTCATTGTCAATGAGTGTCAAGTGTGCTCTTTTACGAGCATGCCACATGACACCCAATAGACACATGGATTTATGAGAATTCTAATGCAAAGTGATCAACCTCACAATGGTATGTTCTTGGGCTAGCTTAACGCAGTGTAGCGCACTATCTAATTTAGGCGTAGTGCATTACATCATGGTAGTGCTAATTACTAATGAAATTGCAATACACTATACATTTTTCTCTCTTTTTCATTCCATTCAGCATCCCAAACATTTCTATATGAAGTTCGTCACTTAATTTGATTGTTTTGACTCTGTATTAGTTTTTTGGATATTCTCAATATTATCAATATTTATTTATTTATTTATTTATTTTGCATATTATAGTCCTTAATCTTCATTCGATGATTAGGGACTTAAGGAGTAAATGTTGTATCCTTTGCTTGAAGTTCGAGTGTGTGAGAAGGAAGGGTTCGAACAAGGTTACCTTGGTGAGTTGAAAGAAGGCTAGTACCAACACGAGTTTCAACACACAGAGTTGCGGGATGTATGTTGTTCCAACTACCAATTATGAAAGGGAATGAACTATATTATGGCATCAGTTGAGGAAGACCAACCATGCACCATTTGTAGGAACAAAAGATTTTTTGCTTGTCTTCAACTAAGCTTGGTCGTCCTTGACCCCCTAACCCAACAATAATGAACCCTAGTATAATCATCCTAAGGATTGTTCTTGATCTCCCATTTAAAAGAGATGGAAGCCTAGTATAATCATCTTGAGGATGAGAAGGGAAGCTTTGAGACCACAACAAGGTTGATGAGGTACCAAATAAACCCTTTGATGAGATTGAGGTTGTGATCATACCTATGACTACTCATGGTTGCAAGAATAACACACTTCTATATTAGTAGGTTTTCAATTTGAGGAATGTTTGGGTATAAGGGTTGATGAGTACTCCATTACAATTTATCTCCCCTTCTCACTTTAAGTATTCATTATGTTGTTGGGACAAAGTGACGGTTGGGAAGGTCCTGATCATGATTGTGCTAAGTTTGTTTGCTCAAGTTTTAAGCAAAAACTATGATTTCTAAGGGACTCATGGTCTCCTATTTTTGCAACATTTTGTTGCAATTGAGACAATGGCAATTGACATTGGAAGACGGTGAGAGCATAGCTTGCAATGTTTGCTATTACTCCAACATTTCCACAATTTTTTCTAATGTGCGAATTTCTAAGTTGCGTTTTTGTTTTGCATAGGTGGTCTTCTTCGTCATCGAGGATAAAAAGTCTCTGACACAGCTATTATTTCTTCAATAGCAAGTGCATCAGCAATTTTGAAACTCATCTTCACCATTCATATCTTAACTAGAATATATGCAGTCGTTGCTTTTTTGACAAATGACGACAATTTTTGGTGCAAAATTTGATCAACAATAACGCAAGGCAATGAGGTGAAATAAACATAAGAGAACCACAAGCGATTGAGGGAAAATGTGAGAAAAAATCTTTTTAATTGTTGTTCAAAAGTATTTTTGTAAAACCATTGAGATGTTCTATGAGATACAATTACACGATTGTTTATAAGTATTGATTTTTTCAAGTTTAGGAAACCACACATATTACTAATTAGTAATTTTGGATACATTTCTAAATTGTATATTAAGCAAAATTCATTCATCATGTACTTTTTCTATTGTTGATGGAAACAATCTTGCAAGACAATCTCAACCTTGTCATGATTGTATCTTGATTGAACTAGGCAAGTCTCACATCATGATATATGTACCAAATCTAGATGCTTTGGCTGAAATATTGCTTATAAAATTATCGTATTGATGAGGTCAGCTTCAGAGGTTGGGCCAAGGGTTGAGGATGACTAGACTTAGCTAGAGATGACCACAAAATCTTTTGTTCATCTTGATGTTGTGTGGTCAGTTTTCCTAGGTTGATGACATAATCTTATGCAGTCTCCTCTACGACTTGTGGTTAGAATGACATGCAACCTAAGACCTTGCATGCTCAAAAACGTGTTTTGTACCAACTCACATGAGGTTGCACTACCCCTCTCTCTTGCATAATTAAACCTCGAGCACATGATGCAACAATTACTCTTTAGAAACAATAATTTTACTAAATAATTTCTAATTATTGTAATATATGATTTATCTAGGTTATTGAAATAAAAGCTTAATAATGAAAAATACTTAAAAAAAAATAAGAATCACTAAGTAAAATAGATAAATAAAATATGTAATTGTATCAGGAATTAGTTTTACCTAGTTGTAAAGCCGAATTTAGTAGGATCATGAATCATTAAATTAAATCCCTGATTAAAAATAAACTCTTATTATTAGTATTTACCTCTGTCAAGTGTGGAATTGATTTTAGTATATTAAATAAAATAACTCAATAATTACATGAAAATATTTTATATATGTTATTTTCATTTTATTGGGCTATTTTTCCTTTTTTTTTGTTTTATAACGTGGGTCATGAAATTTTGAGTAAGATTATGAAGCTGAAGAAACAAATCAAGAAGATTTTCATTTTTAATAAAAATAACCTTAGTATAGATTTGTGTTGTAGTGTTAGTGTAATGAGCTGTATTTTTAGATATTGAATCGACATGTTCGACATGTATTTTCATGTATTAATTGATAAATTATAAAAAATATATATAATTTTATGACATTTGTATAAAATTAATGAGTTGTATTAAATAATAATAATAATAATCATAATTGATGTATAAAATATGATAAAACAAATAATGCATGCATTGATGAGGTATAATAGAAATTGGAAAAGACACAAGAATGGGAGATAAACAAAACATACAAAAGATGGAACTAAAAACTTGCCAACTAGAAGATAGAGGGAACACTTCTTTGGTGATCCTCTATGAGTTACAACCTACCAATTTATAGAGTTGATAGGGCTAGAAAACAAAAGACTAAAGACAAAAGACAATAGTATTATTGATGCTTTCGAGGTAGAGATGCTTAGTGGAGTTATTTTTTGCACGCGTGAATCTTGGTGAGTTGTCATCCATTATCTTCTAAAGAGGAACTGTTGGTCGATTCAAAAGTAGCCACAAATTTGGCTAAATCAAGATGATGAACAAGATTATCAGCTAAGTAGGCGTCAAATAGCTTTCGTAGGTCAAGATAAAGAAGATTTTCTACTTCACTCAATCCTGTTTTTCCATAAAGCAAGGTAGCATAATAAGGACAATTCATGTATAGATTCCAACTGTTAAGCTCATCATAATCATTTCAGCATATGAGGTCCTGTTGGAATTGCTGAAAGAAGTAGAAGGGGGGCCACCAAGGTGTTTCAAAAGCCATAAAAGATGAATAACATTGTTTGGCAGTGCTCTTAAAAGGCAAGTAATGGGCAAAAGGATTGAAATAAAAGCAAGTTAGGATAAGATCCTAGTATTTGATAGTTGAAGTTTTGTTCTGCTGCTACAGCTGGATCATCTCCAATGCTTGTTACCTTTGCCTCAGAAGTAAGAAGAACAAAAAATATGATGGCAACAAAACGTTGTGGCCATTGTTGCAATTGTTGTAACTAGGTGGCATGATCAGTGAAATTCATGATGAATTTAATGAACATTGTCTGATCCGAATCATAAGTGGGATAAAAAAGACTCATTTGAAACATATAAGCACTTAATAATTTTTTATCCACACTAAAACCAGTTCATCAAGACATAAGAATATGCATAAGACAACAGTAAGCTTCTTTAGGGAAGAAATAAAAAGATACTAAGAAAGGAAATAGGAATGGCATGGTCAAATGAAGAATATGACCAAAAATCATTCCATGGTTCCTTGTCATTGCTCGGAGATGGCCATCAATAGTTGGTTGGTTTGAAATTTTTCATAAATGATTTCTTTGAGCTCTATAGGAAGAAATGGGATAAAATTCAAAGGATCAAGAGGGGGAAGATTTGATCCATTAGAAGGGTCAAGATTAGCAGAGAAAATCCAATGACCTTGTGAAATGTGCAGATTTGTGTCTTGATAAAAAAATTTGCAAGTATATTGGTTTTTTCCATAATATACTTCACAGAAAAATTAAATAAGAAAACAAATTTGTCCATCTGAGGAGTTGTGGATTTGGCAACATCTTTTGCTTGAACTAGAACATTTTTGGGAAAATAGACATATCCATCTCGATGAAAAAATGGTGTCCTACCAAACGAAATTGAAATTTTTCTGTTCCTTTTTTATTGCTAGAATTTCTTTGAAGGTAGAGTGGTAATGTGATTTGGAGGGTTTGAAAGTTTCACTCTTATATCTACATATATGTTTAGATTAGAAGAACTACGCTCTAGTGTTCATCACTTGCATTTGTTTGAAGAATACAAGATCTCGAGCCTGGGATCTTTAAATGAGGAAGAGTCTGGGTTTTGGGCTTTAGTGTAGCAACTACTTTGGCGTGTTCATCATTCCATGGTGGTGGAAACTTCTTGAGCAAGGCCGATAGCTTGCTAGTATGCGAGGATAAGTCTTTGATAAAAAGACCTATATAATTTACCAAACCTAAAAATTGTTAGATTGAGGTCTTGTCTGGTAAGACATTAGGAAAATCCAATATTTTGAGAGAAATATGAGGTTGGAGAATAAGCTTTCCTTCTTCTATTTCCATCCCTAAAACGTCAATGGACGACTGGAAGATCTACTTCTTCTTTTCTGAAAGCATTAATCCATAATGAAGACATCAATTGTAAAATTTAGTTACCAAATTGTGCTGAGACTCTTTGTCCTTAGAGAAGAGTAGGATGTCATCAATATATATGAGAGTTTGGTCTTGAATTGGCTGGAAAATCTGGTTCATTACTTTCTGAAAAATAGAAGGAGCAGTCTTAAAACCAAATGACATAACCGACCATTGGTAATAATGTCCTAAGCTAACGAATGCAGTCTTTGGTTTATCATTTAGATCAATGCCAATTTGCCAAAATCCTAATTTGTAGTCAAATTTTGAGACAATATGGGCTTTTGCAAGATGTTGGAATAAGGTTTCTGGTTTAGGAAGAGGAAACTTGTCATCTTGTAAGAAAATATTCAAAGGCTGATAATTGATTAAGAGTCTTAATTTTCCTCAAACTTGTTCAAATCGCTTGTTGACGTAAAAAGCTTCGCAGGCTTATAGAGAATCTGATGGTTCAATCAAACCTTCTTTTTTGAGTTATTCAATTTCTTGGATAGCCAGGGTGAGCTGTGGAGGAGGCATACCATGATGTGATGTCTTTGTTGGATTAACATTTTCATTGAGCTTGAAGGGTAGGGTTAATCTAGAGTGGATGACCACACTTCTTCAAAAACTCTGTGTGACTAGTAGCACAACAATTATGAGAGAATTTCGTGTGAAGCTATTAGACTTGATTATCCTCAATAATTTGGATCATCGAGGAGACTGTAGAAATCCAAGGAACAAACGTTGAATTTGTCCTTAACCCTTGAGATGTCCATGTGAGGTGCTTGATTTGTTGAAGAATATCATACCCAATGATGAATTCCTTTGATAGTGATGGAGTGCCTTGTATGCGATGCTTGAAAGTGAGAAGAGGGTAAAGCCTAATTTTGATAGGCTTGCTGATGAGGGTGATGGCAAGGGAATGTTTGCTAGCAATGTTAAATGATTGTTGATAAGGCTTCCACCATTCAAAGGGTAATGTACAAGGGTGATTTGGTCGAGGCTCCTATATCAATTAAAGTTGTAAGCACAATTAGATTATGATAGGGTGAAAGATGTACCTGAACCTTAGCATCAGGAAGATTGAAGATCTCATCAACAAAGGGAGAAGCATTCAGGACAAATGCTTCAGTTCTAGAGACTATCGTTAAGGTTTCTCGAAAGTAGTCATCTTCAAAGAAAATAGTGATTAAACATCAGATACTTTAGTGTCAGTGAGTTGGGTAATCTTTTTAGTAAATATAGCATCCTTCTTTGTCCTTTTGGGACATTGCTTGGCAAAATGATCATTTTTCTTGCAAATGTAGCATCTAGTGACTAATGTCTTTCCTCAAGACTTTTTTCTTCTTAAAAATTTCCATTTTGATGTCTTTGAAAATTTTTTCTTCTAGAGAATTTAGAGGATTTTCTTGGATTGGACTGGAATGGTTTAGATTTCTTACAACAACATGGCTCATATGGATCGTATTTAGAGGGGAAGTTTAGATTATAACAATCACGAGATAATGTCTTGCCCATCCTTTGTGCTTGTAGAAAAAATTCATGTTCTGAGCACAAAGTAGTATAACTTATGCGAATGAAAGAATAGAACTCACCAAGAATACAGTCTTCAAACTTCTTTTTGCTGGTGGTCATTTAAGCACAAGCTTTGACAGTAATAAGCCTTGGACCAGTGAAGAGAAAGAGAGTTTTTATACTGTTATTATCAACTCCCTTAATAAGATAAAACAACTTTGACATCTTCTCATAATGGGCTTGCATCTCTTTGAGCTTAATCGAACAACATCTAGCAGCAAGAAACTTTTCTCTTGCATGATCAATATACTGATCTATTGGACCAACAAATGTTGTATAAAGAATTCCCAAAAATTCTTGGATTGGAGGAAACTGTTCTCCCGATATTCTTGAATAGCAAACTACCAATCACAAAATCTTCCAGAAAATCGGGTAACAAGCTTTTCAAAAACTATTTTATCAATTGCTCCATGCCTGAGATGTTTTTCCTAGCACCAAGAAAGCATGTCATGAAAAAAATAAGGGTCAATCATCAAAAGGCAAACTATCAAGGTTAAATGTAGAAAACGACCCAAATCCTTTAGATGATTTCTGAGTCTTTAGTCGAAGAGGAGGAGGGGCAGTTTCCATGTCATCAACAGACTCAACTCCAGTGTCTATGAATGAGTGACCTATTTTGCCAATCTTAGAGGCTACAAAAATTTCATCAGAACTTGTAGATGAGGAGGAATCTGAATCTAAAGAGGATGTAGTCAGAGACTTATCTTGTTCTGGTGTTGCCATTATAACTGAAGGTTGGTCATACCTTCAAGCCATATATTCGAAAAAAAAATGAGTGAGAGGGTTTTTAGAGATGTCTAGTAAAGGTTGGGCTCAAGATGAGGCAAAGACAGTTGGTTCATCAGGTTCAACAGGGAAAATAACCATGGCAAGTTTTTGTTGTCCCTTATCTTTTTGTTTGGGAAAAGGGTCTTCTAAGAAAGTTGTTTGGAAAAGTTTGGGAAGAAGGAGGTGCTTTAGAGGATTTGGGAGAGGAAACCTTTGGTTTTTCTTGAGCTCTCAATTAAGAATGAGTTTTATACAAGGATGGGAAAAGGGAAGGGAAGAAAGGTTTGGTAGTCATGGAGGAAGGTACAATATGAGGAGAATAGGTAGGATTTGAGGATGATAAGGCCTTGATATCTCTGAGTTGTGCTTCCAGGGACTTTTGCTCTCTTTCAAGGGGCAAAAATAAGGTAGTTGTATTATCATAATTATCAACTGATTCTACGAGAAGTTGTAGCCCTTGATGAATTCGGTTAAGCCTATTATGAATGGCCATGATAACCTTATCTTGAGAGTACTGTTGCTATAGGATTTGTTGTTGCTTCTGAACAATGGTTTTAAGGAAATCGTTTTGATAAAGAGCATTGTTAGACTGCTAGTTGAGAACAGCTTTGGAATTACAAAGTTGTCTAAGTTCAGGCCCATCTGGCCTCATGATCTTTGACTATTTTATCTGATATTGGATCTGGCATCCAATAAAACAGTCTTTAGATCTATCATTTGAGGGAGGCTTTTGAGATGAGCAAGAAGGATCTGAAATGACAAAGCAGTCAAGTGTAGATTGCTGGTCAAGTAAAACGTAATATTGGAAACGTCCTGAGTCAGATTCAATGAATCCTGCAGATAGATCTTCGATTTCATATCTTTCTTGGAGCTTTCGTTGAGAAAACTTCTTTTTTAAGCCTTTCGATGTCATATTGGACATCAAATGCATTGTCCTCACAATCTGGGTAATCACAAATATCCCACTAGATATGGGAAGGATGTGGTTGTGGAGCAACAAGGGCTTATAATGATGCACACATGGATGGGGCGGAAGAAATATATATATATATATATATATATATATATATATATATATATATATATAGCCATTTTGGTGGAAAATGAGAAAAAAAAAGGATAATAGTGATTATGTGTAAAGATAAGGAGAAAGAAGAGTCAAAGCTTATTATCTTGATTTTTGGGTGGGACCCACCCCTAATTTAAAGCTATATAAAAGGTTCTTATTCTCCCATTTAACTCACTCAAACGTGAGAAAGGAAAAAAAGGAAGAAGACGGATTCCAAATAAGAAGAACGAAAAAGGGAAGAAAAGATAAAGAAAAAGAAGGGAAAAAGGAAAAGAAAAACCACCTATTTTGCAAAAATTCATCATTTTAGTCAATTAATCTTGCCTCTTTTCAATGCAAAATAGATAGAACAGTTATGAATTTCAATTTTTTTTTAGTATAGTTTTTAATAAAAGTGATAGTCTATTATGTGACCCAAAAATATGGTGTATTTTTACTTTAAAAAATTATACAATATGTATATTATTATGTTCATATTAATGAGTAGAACACAGATATATAATTTATTTGTATCCATGTAGGCCCTAAGAATTTTTATAATAATTGGAAGCTGACACATATGGGATATATGTAATGATAATAAAATTTTAATTGAGTGGTACTAAGATGTTAAAAATAAAATTTTGCTCTCAACAACACTAAAATTAAGATCTTTGAAGATCAATTGATATATTAAATTCATATTTATGCAATTTAAGGAAATTAATAGATTAATAATAAATGTATATGAGATTATATAATGTAATGTATGCATTATATAATGTAATGTATAATTATGAAATACTTCACCTGGGGGAAAAAGATGTGTAATATAAGGAATACTTAATTTTTTCTATTTATTGTCCTATATAGCAAAATTGTGAAGAGGTTGGTTATTGTATAACAAAAATAAGATATAAGTCAATAGTATATGTTTTTGGTATTTGCGTCGATATTAGGGGCTTAATTGTACCAATTGACTGACCTTGTTGACCATATTTGACCTTGTCGATCAATTAGGTTAGCGAGTGTTAGGCTTGATTAGAGTTGATTGTATTAATCGAAATTGACCAACTCAATAAGTGCATTACAATTGACCGAATCAATCCTTTGATTGATCAAGTACCATAAAGTTAAATTTGAGTCAAGTTTCATGTAAATATTAAGAAACCACGTTGATAACATAGGACCAAACGTTACCGGGACGCGACCGGTCACGAGAAGAGCATCGGGAGCTAAGCATCATTGATAGTAGTGTATTCTAATTTATCACTTAAAACTTATTATTCTTTTCATAAATGGAATGTTATTACATATTGTAATGCATTTACAATCTTTATATGAGTTTTTAAATGAAAATGTATGTCAAATCTCGAGGTTTCAGGCACGGGTTAGGCTTTTGGATCTGGTAAAGCATTGAGGATCTAAAGCCACTGTACTTGGGGTACGTGTTCTGCAGGTCTTTCAACTGGCCCAATTGGTGAGGATCTGAAGCCACCATACATGAGGTATGTGCTAGCGGATCCTTAGAATATTGTATGAGAATACGCCTAACTATCTAGCAACCTACTCGAGTAGATTTTTTATTGCCTTGGAGGTTAGTGAGAGCCTTGACATGTGTTTTTATCATTAAAATCGTTTTCAAAATGAAAGGTGCACAACTGCGTTGTGGATTGAAAACTCATTAACTATTGCATTCACTTGCATAATATTATTGTTCATGCATACATAACATTATTTTATGGAATTCCTATTTTAAGTCATAACTTAGACTGCATTACTCACTGAGCCCGTTGTGGACAAATTGGACTCACTATTCTAACATTTCAGGTCCTTCTCCTGTGAACAAGGGCATGAGGGTGGTCATAGTGTAGCGCTATTATAATACCCTAAAAACATTTCAGTGAAATTGGGTGCAAAATAAAATCAGGCTCATTTTAAGGCTAAATTGGGCAGGTTTTCAAAAGTCCCATTTGGTGACCTTCACGGACCCAAAACAACTTGAAATGAAGTAAGGTGACATGAACCAACTAATTGGACAACATATTTGAAAATTAGAACAATTAGTCAAGGTTAGGGTTTTCACTTGCCAAATGCCCTTCAAGGGGTCCAAATTAAAAAGAATTATCATTTAAGGTACTTTGGAGGGTCGAAATGACCCAAAACAAAATGGAATGATATGAACTAATAAAATGAATGAAATATCCAAAAATCAAAACAATTGACAAAGATTTTGATTTTCATTTGCCTAGTGACCTCAGTGGATCTTAAATAAGAAACGTTTTTGAAAAGAAATCACCTAGGGCCAAACTATACCTTAAAACTTTCATTAGGTTCATGTGATTCCAAAACTATAGGATATAAATCATAATTCTATGTAAATAAGGAGATATTAAATTTTATTTGATTTTTGTGAACCCATAAAGTCATGGCCACCCCCACTTGATTATGTACACCCACACCCACTTAAGCCAAAATCGGCCCAACCACGTATGTGTGTGTGCGCACATGTGAGCAACCCTATTTAGATAGTTTCTTGGAACCAAAATGAACATCTTTGACTATTATATGGTATCCCCTCATATTTGATATTGTACACCCATGCTTAATATCCAAGAAATAAGAAAATGGGAAAGTATTTATTGTGTGTTTATGTAATACCCACTAATTTTAAGTGTTGTAATACCAAAATTTTGACTATAATTACGTGTCAAAGAACCGTAGTCAACAAACGTTGACCATTATGAGGAAAGTCATGAATGATAAGAAAGTGTCATAAATTTATTTATTTATTTTTGGCATATTTGAAAAATGTCATATTGATCAATAGTATTGTAAATAGTAAAATTAATTAATAGTATGATAAATAATAAAGTAAATTAATAGCATCGAAAATAGTAAAATTATAAATGATATCGTAAATAGTAAAGTTGACTAAAAAAGTTAATTATAAATAGTAAAGTTGATTATTAGTTTAATTAAAATAATTAAGTAAATTTTATCTCTAGTTAATAACTTTATTTTTTTTATAAATAAAAGTAATTTTAAGTACATAAAAAATATTATTCAACCACTACCACTATCATCTTTAAATAATTAAAGAAGATAGTGCTAATTTTAATTAAATAGAAATGATATGAAAAATATTATTCAACCACCACCACTATCATCTTTAAATAATTAAAGAAGATAGTGACAATTTTAATCAATTAAAAATAGCTTTAAAGTATATGAATAATGCACAACAAACCATCATTATTAATACTTATAATTACTTACAAACAAGCATGGAGGACCCCCTTGTCTCTCCATTATTCTAAGCTAACCACTATCATACCCTAATTACTAACCATCAAAGCTCTACTATAAATAGGGAGCCTCTCCTCATATTTTTGGATACCAAATTAAAACATTGAAGTGTGTTTGAGAGGAGAGGGAGAGGAGGAAAGTTTGAAAGA
>JAJIYU010010372.1:0-16140 GCA_030144865.1 Tinospora cordifolia | reverse complement strand
AATGAGGAAGAACTTTTCTCTCTTAAATGATCAGTTACAGGTTACATTAACCAATACAATTGTGACATTAATTTGTGATTCTCTTAGAACAATTACATGCGTCTTAACAGACTGCTTCACTGTCCTTAGAAGTAGCTTCCTCAGCTTCAACATACTTCCTTACAAAGGTTGCAGAATGACCACCATGCTTTTGAGTTGTCAGCAAAGCTTCGATAAGAGTGGTGGCAATTTGACATGGGTTGGAACATTATCAAGCTACTTGAACACGTTGGGTTGGCCACTAATGTGAACGTTCCTTACGTGAATTGTACCTCACCAAATTTGAAAATTAAAGTAGGATATAGTAAGTAATGATGGATATGTAATAAGTAGATGAATGATAAATTAGCATGTGCGTGCTAATATATTGAAAATGAGTGTGATCACGCACTTTTCTTGTAATTTCCAGTTTTTTAGAGTTGGAATAGTTGTATTTTAAATGTATATTACATATTTTTGTCCAGTTTCACAATTTTCTATCAACAAATATTTATAAAAAAAATGTTAATGTGATTATTATAATACATTTTATGCAATCATAACATTTATGATTATTAAGTAAAATGACATACATCCTACATTACTCTTTTGTTTAATAATTGTGAGTGTTGCTTATATAAGATAATTGGCCTTGTTCATCTTTTCGTTCCAAAGGAGAAGAAAGTATCCGCTTGTAACTGAGTAAAATTCATCTTTGGACGCAACTTCATCTCCAAAATCCCATGGCGGAATGAAATCTTGAGGATATTAAACATATCTTCTTCACAAAGCACACATGTTAACTTGTTTACATCTGAAATTTTGTTCTTAGTTATGAATTTCAAACTTACAGTCGTTGGTGGAGGACTTGGGAGTGATCATTAGGTTTCTTCTATCTCCATTCTCTCAATCATCTTCCGATCTCTCCCTAGTCTTTTAAAGAACTTTTCCTTGGCTGTCGATCTCATAATCTTTCTATGTCATGACTTCACAACCTCTCAATCTCACTGTCTCTCAATCTCCGTCTATTAGAGAGAGTAGGACGTTTACTAATTTTGGTCTTAAGGCATCTCCAAGTCATTTATATCATTTTTCCCTTTAAAAAAATTATTCTAAAAATAATTCTTTTTTAATCTTATTTTATGTCACTGGTTTGCAGTTCAATACATCTCTCTCATAAAATGATATAGAGTAGTTTAAATTTAAGCATAAGCATGCTATATGGCGAGATTGGCAGCATGATCCTTAAATGATAATTAAATAATCAATATTTAAAGGAAAATTTTTATATAAATTTTATTTTAAATACTAAATGTTACAATATGTAATGTAAAGTAATATTACCAATTAGATAAAAATGTGATATACATCTCAAAATATATATTCATTTATTCAATTATTGTAAGTTTAAAATAAAAGTTGTGTAGCATTACTTCTAAGTTACAAAAAGTTTTGACTCAATTGACCATCCTCAAGACGTGAAAATTACATCACTTAAGTTGGTTTTGACGTATATAAACTTTAATGGCAATGTGTGTAAGAAAAATTATTAATTAATGAAAATAGAATGATATATATATATATGCATGAACTCCAGATAATAAAATTAGTAACTTGTATACAATTGAAAAATACAAAACATAAAATATATTATAGAAGCATTATGAATATATAAAATAATATAATTATAAGTGTCTTAATTATATATATAGTAACAATTCTTTTACTCAATCAATTTTGTACCCTTCTTGATCTCTAGCCACTGGCATGACCTTGTGTTCCTATTCTTCAATATTTTTCTCCCTACTATTCTCCATTGCTTGCTGGAAATCGAAGCCGAACAGTGTGGCAATTCCTCAGGTTTAGACGTTTGGTTACAGAAAGATGGCAAAGGAATTATGTTTTCATTGTCCTGTTGGGGGTGTTTGGATGAGGTTGAGAAGCTGCAGCAACAAGACAAGTGGATTGGATGGGTAATAAGTAGGACATTTGCAGGTCCCATCGTTAATTGGTTGTTTTGGGGGAACTAGAGGGCTGTAATTTGATGGTTCGGAGAGTTTTTTGCTTTTCCTTTTTTTAATTTTATTTTTTCTTTTAACCATGAGGCATTTATAATCTAAATACTCACATTTATCTAAATAGTTGAATTCATTTTTGATAATTATAATTTTTTAGTCAAATATTTTTTAGATTTATCTGAAAAATATCGTGTTAAAGCCAATTACTTTATTAATTATTAATATTTTTTCCATTATAAATTATATTTATCGCGTGTTAATAATAATTTATTTGTTTATTAATTTTTATTTGCTTGCCAGGATTGTTGAGTTCTGTCATGTGTAAAAAGAGAGAAACTAAGGATCCATAAAGAGAGGAATTAAAGGACTGGGTCCCGATCCATGCACCGACTTATGTCCTACATGGGCGTTATGTCCTAAATGGGCGGGGCACATGGTTTGTCAACATAACAGAACTTCGGACTCCCCTTTCCCACACAAAAGTCGCACTGATATTTAATACAATGGATGAGGTTTACATTGTAGTAATTTGGGTAGATTAATTGATTAAATCACCATTTAGATCAAAAGTACTGACTATTGATAGCACATTGCACATTCTACATGTTTGAACTTTCTGGTATAATAATTGGAATTATCATCCTTAGAGATCAAATAATTATGAACGTAGTAGTTATTGCATAAAAATCTAATTGTAATAGTCATCAATATAATATTTTTTAAAAAAATAAACGCCCATTATTCAATACAATCCACAAAAACATTAATGATTCTATTTAGGGTTTTAAGGATGTTTATATAAATATTAATGCTTTGCCTCCTTTTTAGGTCGTGGTTATGATTAATCTTAACATGCTCATTCTTTAGATGAGTGATATAATCATTTTCTTCATTTAAAACATTTTCAATACGAATGTGAATTGAAATGAACATTTATGTTATGTAAGATTAAATAATCATTAAGTTCAAATATATATCTCCAATATAAATGTGATACTGACGTAAAAGAAATAAAAATAAATATTATTAATATGACCGTTTGATTCAAAGCCACATCATAAAAATTAAAAATTAATAATAATAACAAGTTAATATTTTAAAAAGAAAAAAAAGAGAAATAGTTCACGCTTGTATTAAATATCAATTTTTGATTTTAATATATATCAAATGTAATTATGTGTTAACTAAAATGTATACATTTTTTACATGATAATTTTTTATAGGTATGTCTTAACATTTACCTTGCAACCACCAATTTCAAGATAATTAATGAGACCTTATAGCAAATCTAAAAAGGAAAGGAGAAGACAAAAGTGTAAGGCCTAAGCTGGGTTCCAGTGCTCCTAGCTCCTCGCCCATGACAATTTATTGCAAGACATGGGCAGCTGAACATTAAGTCAGCTAATTAATCTCATCCAGTGTTTTTAGTGGCATGCAAGAACAGTGTAGAATTGATATTTACAATCTACTCCACCTCTACCTCCTATATAAACAATCCAAGCTTCCCTTCTTACGAGTACCAATATATCTAGTAATAGATCGAGGAGAGTTGATTGCTTAGGAAGAGCCAGCTAAGATGGTTGCAGCAATCCTAAATGAGAAGATAAGTTATGGGAAAATCCCATTCTCAGATGTGGTGGTGAAGAACAGGAGAAATGCTTACTGGGGTAGGAAATGGAGCTTAAGGGATATTATTTACTTCGCCGTGGTATTCATATTGCACTTTATGTGCTTCTTTGCGCCATCCACATTCAACTGGGATACGTTCTGGGTTGCTGTGACCCTTTACGTGATCACCGGAATGTTTGGGATCACTCTATCTTACCATAGGAACCTCTCACACATCAGCTTCAAACTCCCTAAGATTCTCGAGTACTTGTTCGCTTACTGTGGCGTTCATGCAATACAGGTATCACCAACTTTAATGTTTATGATCACTTGATATATATATAGTGTAAAAAGATCACTCTATACTCTATATATCATACATATAGTGTAAAAAGATCACTGGGGACTATATGACTACTGTTATATATATATATATATATGTATGTATGTATGTATGTATGTATAGTTAGATCACTATATATATTATACATAGTGTAAAAAGATCAGTGGGGACTATATGACTAGTGTTATATATATATATATATAATAGATGGATGTTCTTGTAGTCATTAGGGCCAGGCTGAGGGGCTCAAAGGGCAACAGCCTAAAGAAAATATTATCAAAAATAATGACGATTATGGTCAGTTTGCAAGAACTGTGAGAATTTTAACAAAAATGGAAAGTCCAATATTATTCAAAAATAGTATTAAAAAGACAATATTTTTGCCTTTTCAAAATAGTCATCATATCAATCTTTAACAAAAATGGAAAGTTCATTATTATTCAAAAATAGTAGTAAAAAAGTCAATATTTTTGCCTTTTTAGACTAGTCACTATATCAATCTTTTTAGAGGCGAAATTAAAAAAAAATCAAACGAAATTCATCAAATTAGTATAATCAATAAACAAGTGAAATTGAAGAAATTATGAAAATAAGATCATTTCGTGGAAACACACTAATTCAAAAGCTAATATGGCAAGATAAAAAAAACAATGGTTTTAGATCTTGAAGTTTGAAATTTTAGATTTCTTAGAAGACATTGCTTGATTTTTTTTTTTTATTACGGATTCACAATATAACATGTTGGAGAAGTATACGAGGAAAAATCTCAAAGAGTTATAGCTGTATATTGAAATATTTGATATTGTTGTGTAATACAAATTTAAGTTTTATGAAAATTTCTAGGTCCGTTTCAAATTCGTTGAGTGTAATCGTAGTTGATTTCTATTATATGATTGTGAATTTTATATTATGAATCATTGATGAAATATCTCATATAATTCAGAGGAGTTGAGATTATCTTATAATATATTTTGTCATTCAAAGTAGAAATTTGATTGAAATATTATGCATCAAATTTGAATGACTAAATACATTATACAATTAGTATTAAAATAAATTAAAATATGAAATAAATCTGAATCTAAAGAATGCAATTATCAGCTTTCACCCATTTATGCAAAATTTATCATAATTATGCATTTTTCTTTTTCAAATGCAAGTTTTTTCATAATTTGGTATACCATTCGTATACATACGGTATACCATTAATATACATGTATAATTTTGTAAAAGAGATTATTATCATACAATGCAAATTTATTAAACACATAACTCAAAACATAATGCATTATTTATTTATTCATTTTGATAGAAAAATATCTTTGAGGATGGTATATTAACAATTTTAATGTTTATATGTAATGTCATTAATCCACTGTGTTAAATCAAAATTGACATAACATCAATTGATATCTGTAATTCGTCAATAACTTGTAAGATATATAAAACTTTTTATTTTCTATGTCAAAGTAATTGTATACAGGTAGTATATCATTTATATATATACTAGTGGTATACATTTCTTCCCTATATTAAAATTATGATTATCTTCAAAATTATTCGTATGAGACATTTCATTGTACACCATCAATCCATAGCATGCATTCATAATTTCAATAATGCAGAAATTTGCAAAAGAACGCATAAACAATCAATCTAGGGCATCATTGCAAAATCAAACTAAAAAACAAAGAAAATAATATGATAATATTCTTTGCAAAATTTGGATTGATAGAAATGCTTGTCTATCTTCCCTCCTTAAACGCTTTAATAGAAAAAGTTCTCTGTAACTACCTTCTTATTGTCTGCAACTCTCCTCTTCTTCAACAAAATTAAATGAGATGGAGAAACATCAGAACTGCAAAATGAATTTGTAGTAGATTATACAATCTTGTCTTTATGGTTAAATTTTTTCAACTTCTTCAAAACATTTGTCACTGCAACGCATCATTTTGGAGGAGTTTTTTGTGATTCAAAGACATTTTTCATCATTATAATCACAAAAATGAAGAACCCTTATGTTCTTCACTGTGCGCATATGATTTTTTTTCTTCAAGGACACAAAAATAAAAATGCTTGTTCATAATTGAAAATGAAGATATGTCTTGAAATAAAAATAAAAATATTTTTGAAATAAGTCAAAATATGCAACAGTTTCAGATACCCTGGTAAAATCGAAAGAATTTTAAAAAATATGAGGTAACCAAAAAGTTAAAAAAAAAAAAAAGGGACAAATGTTATTAGTAATACTTTTTTAAATTTAATAATTTCTGGCAATCTTTTCTATTGTTAGTAACTTGCAGAACTTGCGCAGCTTGGCGCTTTGTAAAAATGGGTAATGTATGCATGGATGTGGTTGCAGGGACACCCAATTGATTGGGTAAGCAGGCACAGGTTCCATCACAAGTACACTGATACTGTAAGAGATCCACACACCCCGGTTGATGGATTTTGGTTCGGGCACATCAACTGGATCTTCGACCATGATTACATTTCTCAAAAGGCAACGTCTCTTTCACTTCTCTCCAATCTCTTTCCTTTTTAGCTAACGATACCAAAATAATTTTCTACTACGTTTATTGGTCTGCTTGAAGCAAATAATAAAATTAAGTTATTTTAAAAATATATATAATTGAATGGGGTTAAATTTGATTTAAAAATTAAAAATTGAAATAAAAATTTTTTTGATGTAACACATAATAATTATTCAAAAAATAAATATATATTTTTTATTAAAAAAGAGAAAGAAAGGAAAAAACAAGAACAAAAAATAAAAAATAATGCTTTCATTATCAATTCACCATTTAGTGGGATTGCATAATTTTATAAAAAATAGAATATGGAGGTTAATCTAACTTAATTTTTAATGTTATTTCATTACAACTAAACGAAAATTATACTTAAATTTAGTCTAATCTTTATCTTATGCAAGGCACCAAATAGCTCATAAGGATTAAAAGTCTGTCAACAAATGAGATAATATATACATATATATATATATATATATATATATATAAAGTCTGTCAACAAATGAGATAATATATACATATATATATATATATATACATATATAAACAACTTGGCTCAAATAGAATATTTATCAAACCAACTAAATCACAACTCAATCCCCTAGTCACTATGTCAATTAAATGATATGGAGCAAAACCTTAGCCATATAATTATTGCAGGTGGGAAGACGAAGAAACGTTGTGGATTTGAGAAAGCAAGTGTACTATAGATTTCTACACAGAACATATTTGCTTCACCCAATTGCACTTGGAGCTCTCTTGTACAAGTTGGGAGGGTTTCCCTTTGTGGTGTGGGGCATGGTAAGATCATTGTGTCTTGCAAAAGTTTGCAACTAGCTAGGCCATTGAACGCACATCCCGTGCATGAATTACAATGCTTCATACTTACATATTTGATTATCTTTATAATACTTTCAATATAAATATGGAGAGAAGCATACATGTTGATATGAAACCTTGCACCATCAAATGTAGGGAGTTCGAACAGTTGCGCTGTACCACAGTACTTTCCTAGTGAACTCCGTGTGCCATATTTGGGGGCGAAAGGCGTGGAACACGAAGGACTCCTCAAAAAATAATTGGTATGCCATACATGACTTGAACAATGTTAATTAATATTGCTGACAGTGACTTTTTAATATATATATATGGGGGTATCATATACTGTAGTCCTATGCAAGAAAAAAATTAGTAAGAATGCATACAAATTCATACACAAGTGCAAATAGAGGAAGAAGCAGAATGCACATAGATTTACTTAGTTCGGTAAAAATTTACTTATTCAACAAGATATGAAAATTTACAAGAAATGGAGACACTATTCAGTGTCTCTTTTGTATTTTTTATATTATTTACTATCTCTTTACAAAATATTATATAGAGAGTTCTACATCTAGTATCCTACTCAAAATTAAAAATGATTTTCTTTCAATTTTTTATTCTAAACAGGAAACTAATACAACAAGAAAAATAGTAAAATAGAAACTTATATAAACAAAAACACTATTTGAACCCAAAACATTTCAAACTAAACATACATAACACGTCACTCTTTTCTAAGGGCTCATAAGTCATATAAGCCCGCCCAACCAAATCAAACTTGATGATGGCTAAGGTTTATATATATCTAAATGTTAAGGTAGGTTGGTTGAAAATTCCAATTCAAGAGATAGGAGTCGACAGTTTTCATGATCAAGACCCTACATCATCCAAATTGAACACAAAAAGTTTACCCTTAATTTTTTTTTATTTTCCAAAAACATATAAATGCAGAACTAAGGAAATTTCCACCGTTTCAAACCCAAATTACAACCCTTTTTTTTTTTACATAAAATTGACCAACTGTTCATCTATTTTGTTTCATCAGGATAATAAATTTGCTAATATTTGGAGAAGGGTGGCACAACAATCACCATGCATTTGAGTACTCAGCTAGACATGGATTTGAATGGTGGGAAATCGACATGACTTGGTATGTGGTGAGGTTCCTTGAATGTGTTAGATTAGCTACAGATGTGAAGGTGCCTTCAGAATCTCAGAAGCAAAGGTTGTCTCTGAAGAATAATAATAACAGCAATGATATCAATATTGCTACAGATAATGTTGAAAAGAACTGCACCAAATGATCATTTGATTATATTGGAAAGCTTAATTAGTTTGGCTGCCGATGAGTGCTTCTTTTGTTTTCTCTTTAGGATTAGAAATAAGGTGAATGAGATGATATTTATATACGTATTTAATTAGCAAATAAATTGTTTCGATCGGAGGGTTGTTGTTAATATTTATACTAAATATGATTAATGTATATTACAATTTAGTTTCTGCATTTATTTAGTTTATGTAGTTTATGTATTTTCGTAGTTCATATATTTACATAGTTCATATATGTGTTAATATATATACATACACTAATATATATTATGATTCATGTATGAATTTAGTTCATATGATTTATGTATGGCATAAATGTTTGATGTTCATTTGAACACTATATAAACCCTTGTAAGCATAGCATTTGAAATTAAGTTGAAGGAACAAAACATTCCAAGTTTTCTTTTTTTTTTTCTCTCATTCCCATTCAAATTAATAGTTTGTGTTCTCCCAACAAAATGGTATTAGAACTTTGAGAAGTCCTTGTCAAGAAAAGAAGATGGCGAATAACTCGTTTCCATTTCAAGTTCCTAAATTTATCAAAGAAAATTTGGTAATTGGTGTATTAGAATGAAGGTTTTACTTGGTTCTCAAGGTATATGGGAAATAGTACACACAGTTTACAATGAGCATGAAGATGATGTTGTTCTATGTAATACCCCAACTATTTTCTATATATATATATATATATATATATATATATATGTATGTATGCATATGTCATTTAATTAATTAATTGATATAGACACATGCATATATATAAATTAGTACCTAAGTATATGACACTTTATTGGTGCATATACCTATATATATATATATATATATATTCATTAATATGCAATTAATTAATTGGCATAGAAGTATATAGGGATATGCATTAATTAACATTAGACATATAAAAATGTTGGGTAAATATATTTTTCTCTATTTGAATAAGAAAATAATATTTTGAATAATGTACTTAATATGATATTAATATAGAAAAGTATGTGTATAAAGTATTAATTAGATGCATTCATGAAAATAATATTTTATTTAGTATGATATTAATATATATTGAAAAGTGTATGTATATAGGAAATGCATTAATGAATATAATATTTTATTTAGTATGATATTAAGATATGCATATATTATATAAAAGAGTATATGTGTAAAGGAAATGCATTCATGAATATAACATTGTTATAGTCTCATATTCAAAAAATAGACAAAACTAGTTGAAAAATGACTCTATATAAACCTCCCTACTCTAGTCATTTCAAATATAGAAAATGATAGTCTCATATTAAAAAACTAGACAAAACTAGTTGAAAAATAACTCTATATAAACCTTCCTACTCTACCCATTTCATTCATTTGCAAAGCAAGAATCAAAATTCTTCTTGCTCCCTCTTTGTTTCCTTCTTGGTAACCTCAATCCTTGTTCCTCTTTTCTTGAGCTATTATAAATAGCTTATGAAGTAGTAACAACAAAGTGCTACACAAGTTAGGAAGCAATCTCGAAGTGAATTTCTTTCCCTTTCTTTTAATTTATTATTTTGATTTAAATAATGTTTGTTTGTTTTATTAGTTTGATTTTATTCCTGTCCTTTGTATTTATGTCATTCAATTATTATATTACTTATGATCAAGAGATTATGCTCTGTAGTTGCGTCTTGTACGATCTTCTACATCAGAAATCGAAAGTCAATATGAATGTTATACTACGAGAGCCATTATTTATCATGCATCAATATATTGTTTATGATCAAGAAAGTATGCTCTGTAGTTGCGTCTTGTACGATCTTCTACATTAGAAATTGAAAGTCAATGTTCGTGAATGTAAATGTTATACAGTTGGAGTATTTAAATATTGTTGAAATATTTATTTACTATGCTCTTACACACAAAAATAAGATTAAATAAGATTTCAACCACGTACCGATACGGGAGACTTTTTGTGTTCCATGTAGAATTAGAACTGGCTGTCAATACTGACACTAGAATGGAACGGGTTTCAGAAATGATCCCACTAGAGATGGGTTTGAGTTTCAGAATTGATCTCTCTCCCTAGATTTGGAGCACAGAGATTATTTAAATTCGATCTAAATTACGACTGAAATAATATATTGTTTGAATCGAATTAATCCCTGAAAGTGTTTGATATGCTTGTATTATTTGGTGGAAATAATGAATTAAATAGATGGAATAATTCACTGGGCTTTTTAGCTCATCCCCCTATTTTTCACATTTCAAGAAATTAACTATCTGCCAACATGGAGAATTATTTGTCCTTGTTATTTATTTCATTGTAGGGCACGTGGGCTCCAAGCAAAGTTATGTTTTTAAATTTTGAATTTATTTTCGCTATAGTTGATCATTGTACTTAGAATTTTTGAATAAATAAATAAAGGATCTTATTTATTATGATGTCATTTTGTACATAGACTAATGTACACAGGAACCCTCATAGATTTGAGTCTAAGAAGAAGAAAATATAGCACAGGCCCATCTCCCGAGTGACCCAAGATTATTGATCAAAGAAAATTAGAACATCAGATGACGTGGACGTTGAGGCTCAGGAGGCGAGGTGTTACATTCTGACTCAAAATGAGAAGGACGTTTTGCAAACTACCAGAAAGAAAGATCAAAAGGCTCTTACTTTCATCCATCAAGCAATTGACTATGGAACATTTAATAAGATATCTACAACAACCACCTCTAAATAAGCATGAGAAACTTTTGACCGTACCTTTAAAGGTATGGATAAAGTTAAGAGAGTTTGCCTTTAAAGTCTAAGATGTAACTTTGAAGCCTTGCACATGAAAGAATCTTAATCATTTTTAGATATAGTGCAAAAGTATTAGTAGTTATAAATGAGATGAAGAGGTATGGAGAAACCATGAGCAACATCGTGGTCATTGAAAAGATAAGATCATTAGATCTTTGATAGAGAAGTTTAATCACATTGTTGTAGCCATTGAGGAATCCAAAGACTTTGAAGATATGATGGTTGATGAACTTATGGGTTCCTTGCAAGCCCATGAAGAAAAAATGTTAAAGAAGAAAAAAGAGTTAATGGAGCAAGTCTTGCAGATAAAACTTTCATTGAAAGAAAATGAAAGCAATAATGAGCGAAACCAGAAAGGAAGAGGACGGGGTTTTAAAAATGGTCACGGTCGAGGTCGCGGTCAAGGAAGAGGAAGAAGTAGAGGAAAGTTTTTTAACAAAGAAGACAATAACCATGTTCATAGTTCTTCAAGGGGACATAGAAGACAAAATCACTACAAGCAAAGACAGTATTATAACTCTCAAGTTCAATGTTATAATTGTCAAAAATATGGTCATTATTCTTGGGAATTTCATAACAAAACTATTGACGAAAAATCAAATTCTGCGTCGAATGATAGCGAAGTTGTTGAATCGACTTTACTTTTGGCACTTAAAAGGCGATGTAGATAAACAAAACAGTCCATGTTTACCTGGACACTAATGCAAACAACTAAATGTGCAATAACAAATTGATGTTCATGAAATTTAATGACATGGTGACCGACAACATTACCTTTGGTGATTCATCCAAAATTTTTTATTCGAGGGAAAGGTAACATTTTAATTCAATTAAAGTCTACAAAGCATCAATTCATTTCTAATGTTTATTATGTGTTGGGTATGACTAGTAACATCTTGATTTTAAGACATGTCGGGACTCCTTCCCTAGGTCGAAGGGTGGCCCAACCAGCACGATCGCTGAATGAACTCACTCATCGAGTCGAGTTCACACAGTCACCATTAAGCCTTATCAAATCCTCAACATCCACACACATCAGAGTAATTGAAAGATTCATTCAATTTAAGTACGAGAGTAAACAAAATAATTCATATCATCATGTTCCAATAGTACAATCTGACTATTTGAAATTACTGACATACAAAAAGCGACCAACGTCTAATAGGAACAAAAAGAAACAGAAGACCACCAATAAACTAGGCTATCACGATGTATTTCCCCTTGTCAGCTACCGATGAACCTAAAATGTTAGTAGAGTAATGAGCCTAATATACAACGTGGCTCAGTGAGTGAAAAATCTAGCATGTCAAAATAACCCGCACTTTAAAAATAGCGCATGTATGCATGAACAATAATGGTAAAGCAATGCATAATAGTAAATCATGTAGTAAAACATTTATAAATAGTGCAACAATTAGATAAAACTAATTTAAATACATATAGCTCAAAACTATATTAGGACTAGGGTTCAAATCATTTAAATACAACCCTATAATTATCGCTCGAGCAGGTCATTAGTCAGACGTACCAGCCACTCAAGTGGGTTATGAGCTAAGCGTATTCATCGAATACCCTAACCCCGACACTTAGCCCTCAAGTGTCGTACTCTATTGGGTTTGGGGCTAGGTGCACTGATCATATACCCTAACCCCAACACACGGCCCTCGAGTCTAATCCAATCACGCCGTGAACCCTAACCCTGTGCTCAGACCTTGAGCTTATGATCTCACTATGAGTGTACAACTATATATGTTCAAAATCAATAATGTATTTCAATCATACGAAACCATCAAACCAATGTCATTTTTAATCACATTTCATGCAATGAATACAGTTAAAGTAAACAGCTAAGTCAAACTACTTACATTGGGTCTCACACACCGATGTGCTCTCAATACTCAACCCAATCCCACGATATATGTGCTTGTATCCTATGTAGGGTGTGCACACTGTAGTATCTCTTCATGTCACATTTGAATTCAACTACTTTTCTGGTGAATTCAACTTGTCACATTTGAGGTACCAAGCCTGAAACACTGGAAATTTATCCAAAAACAATTGGTATGACTTTCATTTTACCCCACTCTAAATCTATGATTCTCATATACGCTTGTATCCTATATGCAAGATTGAGGTATCTCTTCATGACACTTTTCTGGTGAATTTAACTTGTCACATTTGGGGTTACCAAGCCTAGAACACTGGAGATTTATCCAAAAACAATTGGTATGACTTTCATTTTACCCCCTCTAAATCTATAGGTATATGCGTATTTGTTTAGTATATAAACCTGTGTTTATGCATATTTTTACTATCCCGTTGTTACTATATAATTCATATTTTCAAAAATTTTATTTTATTTAATGTTATTTTAAGAACGATAAAACGCTAAATACATACTTTAAACATAAATTATATCGGACACTATCACATTAATTGATTCTTTTGTTTCATTCAAATTTACATGTAATAACTCTTATTTTCCATAATCTAGGTTAAACAATAGCTTTATTGATATTCTTGTTTCAATACCTTAAACATAAACTATAGAGGAATAATTAGAGCACATATTTATTAGTTAAATTAACTAAATATTTAAAAAAAATTACCTATTTGTGTATCTGGAGCGATGTCAATAATATATATATATATATAGGTTAATATTTGCCAACATAGAGTTAGTATACTTCAAAAAGATCTAGATAGCTTTAGAACAAAGTTTTACTTTAAATTTAAGTAACTTTACCCTTGCTTTACTTTAAGAGGTGATTAATAGGTTATAAATGGGTTCATATCCCTTCAAAAGTATAGTTTGATAATGGAGCCGATTATATAATTAATTAATAACTTGAAATTGACATCCAACCACCAACTTCTAATTGACATAAAGTTTGATAATGGAGCTGATTTTTCCACGTACTTTAAATTGATCTTTTTCTTATTAATGCTATCCATCCAACTAACAACTAATTAGTAATAATCGCGCAATTAATTGTATGTTAACATCCAATCGCCAACTAATTAGTTATAATTCCGCAATTATATTTGAGTGTTTCCTTAAGCAAAATCTTCATTTCAAAAGTCTGATTCGACGGTGAAAATGTTTGCTAATGATAATGTAGTAACAGTAAAATCTTTATTTGGTAGGAAATATATAAAAATACATACATCATATTAGCATGCATGCATGGCTTAAATTTTATTTTGTTTTTCAATACATATATATAATGGATTCTCATATGTGTTTATATTCTATGCAGGGTGTGCGAATTGTGCAGTATCTCTTCATGTCACTTTTCTGTTGAATTCAGTTTGTCATTTTTTGGGTTACCAAGCCTGGAACACTGGAGATTTATCCAAAAACAATTGGTATGACTTTCATTTTAAACCCTCTAGATGTGTAGATATTTGTGCATTTACTTAGTATGTAAATGTGCGTTTGTGTAGATTTTTACCATCCTTCTGTTACTATATAATTATATCCAACACTATTACATTAATTGATTCTTTTATTTCATTCAAGTTTGCATGTAATTAACTGTTATTTCCTATAATCTAGGTTAAGTAATAGCTTTCATGATATTCTTCTTTCAATACCTTAAACATAAACTATAGAGGAATAAGGGCGCATATTTATTAATTAAATTAAGCAAATATTTTATTAAAAATTACCTGTTTTTGTGTCTGGAGCGATGTCAATAATGAAAATAATAATAATAATAATTGTTTGATGATACAGTTAAAACATAGCTGCCAAAAAAGGGTGAAAAGATTATACAAGTTAATATTTGTCAACATAGAGTTAGTGTACTTCAAAAAGATCTAGATAGCTTTAAAACCGAGTTTTACTTTAGATTTGACTAACTTTGCCCTTGCTTTACTTTAAGAGGCGATTAATAGCTTATAAATGGGTTCATATCCCGTCAAAAGTATAGTTTGATAATGGAGCTAATTATAAGGCATACGATGCATGGATATTATTTCATTCATTAGTAATATTAGTAAGTGTTAATAATAATTTATTTACTTTTTCTTTTTATTTGCTTGTCAGGATTGTTGAGTTGTGTTATGTGGAAAAAGAGAGAAAGGATCCATAAAGAGAGAATTAGAGGACTAGATCCCAATCCATATGCCAACTTATGGCCTATGTGTGAGTAAAGTTAACAATTTATGACATTACAAAATAACTCGACCTGAACACGACAAAAAGTTAACAAGTTTAGGTTTAGCATAAACAAGTTTATTAGGTCAGAAAGGGTTAAATACAATTAAATACGACTAAATTCATATTATAAATAAGTTAGCATGTTAAACTTAAAAATGACACGTTTAACACGATTATAAATAAATTAAGAGATAAATTATAAATAATTTAATTTAAAATTAATTTATTAATTTATTACTTATATAATTTATTACTTATATAATTTTTAAAGTTTTTAAAAAATATTTTTTAAAAAAATTAATAAAAAATAATTTTAAAATTTAATTATAAAAAATTAAATAAGTTATATACATATAAACCACTATAATACAGTTAATAAATAGATTAAATTTGAATTTATAAATCTAACATAATTAATAAATTAATTAATTTTAGATTTATAATAAAAGAGTTATACCCATTTAAATATCACCTTCCTAGAAATGGGCTGGCTCATAACCTGGCGAAGTACAGTTTTCAGATTGAATTCAGCCATG
>JAJIYU010010371.1:0-16152 GCA_030144865.1 Tinospora cordifolia | reverse complement strand
TTGGATGGTCCAATAGGGGAGAACTATGGTTTGATCAAGGGTTGTAGACCATTCCAATATTGCCTTATCTCATAAGATTCCATGATATTAAAGCTTCCTATATATCATATTCTATCTTTGGAGACTTTTATAAACACTAAATTCTTTCATTTATTTTCTTTCTCATTTTAGGTTATCCATATTAAGGGAATATTTTTAAAAATTTGAAATTCAAATTTAAATGTCATGTTTTGAATTTTGGATCTTGAATTTTTTTTTGAATTTATCCTTTTTTTTATCACTATGTTGATACTTATAATCATTTTTTTTGCTAATATTATTTTTATGTATTTTTTTGAAAAGAAAATAAACTAGCAAGGCTTGAACTTGAACCCTCCTTGTTATTAACACACTGTTTTAACTAAGGGGATACGTCATTTTTGTTCTTAAAGTGTTTAATTTTCTTTTTATAGTTCCTAAGCTCAAGTTCTTAATTTTATGTTTCTCAAGATTTTCAACCCTAAAATTTTTATATTTATTTATAAAACATATTTTAATATTCATGTAATTAATTAATTATTTAAAATTTTTTTAAATTTTTTGGGAGTACAATTTGTTCCCCCTTAACGAAATTTTGTTCTCGAAATTTGAAATAAGTTTCTTGTGTCTCATATTGGTTGATGCTATCTTCATTAGGGGCTCCTCATGAAGAGATCGGAGTACTTGGTCCATATCTCACATTCCAATTTTTAAGTTGCCTCTTTAATCCCGTGACGCCTCCATAAAACCTTGACTAATAGAATGTTCATAGTCTTTAAGTTTTGTACCTTGCAGTCCAATATGCTGATCATAGCTTCCTTGTTTGTGACATCATCTTGCACCTATGTATCCTTCTAGTGTATGTCGTGGGAGGAATCTAGCTCATATTTTCATAGCATCAATACATGGAACATATTATGCACCAAGGACATCTTGTTTTGGTAGATTCAACCCATATGGGCAATCACCAACTCATTGTAAGATCTCAAATGATCAAATAAACCTCAAAAACAATTTACCCTTTTGCCCAAATCTCCAATTGCCATTCTGAAGATTGCCACTTAGAAATACTCTGCTGCCTTCTTAGAATTCTAAAGTTCTTCTTTTGTTAGCATAACTCTTTATTAACTCTGAGCCATGACCAATCTCTTCTAAATTAGCTTGACTTGATTGTTCATTTCTTGAACAAGTTTGGACCGGTAAGTACATGATCCTTAAACTCTACCCAAGATGGTGGGGATCTACAAGGTCTACTATAGACAACCTCTATGGATCCATGTGAATACTTGCTTCATAACTTTTATCATAAGTAAACTTTGTTAGGTATAAATACTTTTCCAATTGCCTTGAAATCAAAGCACATGTCTTCCAATTTTTGAATCACCATCTCTATTTACTATCAGTCTAAGGGAGGAATGTTGTGCTCTTGGTTAGTCTGGTGTCTAATTCTCTCTATAAGCTCTGCCAAAATTGATATGTGAATTGCGAGTCTTTATTTGATACTACAGTCTTTAGTAAACCATGTAATCTAACAAATTTTCTAACATAGAGTTTTCCTAGTTTACTAACTAGGTCTATCGAGTAGATTGCTAGGAAATGGACGACTTTTGTGAGATGATCTATTATAACCCACATAGTGTCTTCTCTCTTCTGATTCTTAAGTAACCTACTTACGAAATTTGTCGCAATGTTATCCTACTTCCATTCAGGTGTTGATAGAGGCTATAGTAATCTTGTGGGTTTTTGGTGTTCGACCTTCACCTGTTGGCATGTTAGAAACTTTGAGATATGTTTGGCTACATCTTTTTTTTTTTTTTATTACTCTATACTAGTAAGTTTTTTGAAGGTTCTTATATATTGTATCACCTCTTGGATGTAGTATATATTTCATTCAGTGTGCCTTATCAAGCATCATCTTTCTTGTTTGTCCACACACTAGCACACAAACGTTATTGTCCAACCTCAACATACCTTTGACATCAATTCTAAAGTCACTGTGATTGCCCTATTTGACACCCTCTATGAAATCTATTGTCTAGTTATCTTATTTTTGTTCCTTCCAAATCTGCTTTGGTAAATTTGGCTAACATGAAGGACTGCTTCTTTACCCTCAATCTTCACACCCAAGTTATAACTATTGCTTAACTGATACATTTGAACCTTTTCTTCTTTTATTTTGTAGAACTTCCTACTTAGAGTAACGACTACAACATTAGCCTTTCTATGATGGTAATGCAGCCGAAAGTCATATTTCTTTAAGAACTCCATCCATCATCTTTGTTTGAGATTTAATTCCTTCAAGGTGTAATTGAACTTTAGATGTTTGTGGTATGAGTATAGGTCAAACCTCTCATCATACATGTAGTGTCTAGATTTAGTGCAAAGACTATTGCTACAAGCTCTAGATCATGAGTTGGATAATTATGCTCATGAGTCCTAAGTTGTCATAGGCATATGCAACAAGCTTTCTTTCTTGCATTAATAATGTGCCCAAACCATCCACCAACTCATTAGTGTATACTACATGTCCAACTCTATGCATCGAAGTCGTTAGAATCGATGTTATCATCAGCCTCTTCTTTATTTCTTGGAATGTAATTTTCCATTGATCATGCCAATCAATTCGATTACCTTCTTAGTTAGCTTAGTCATAGGTCTCGATAATTTAGAAAATCATGGATGAACCTTCTTTAATACATAACAATCCTAAGAAACTTCTAATTTCAGTAATATCTTAGGTTGCTTTCAATTTAGGAATGCTTTTAACCTTTTCTAAGTCGTGGCATCTCATATACAGAAACAAAATGTCCCAAAAACCTAACCATCTTCATCAAGAATTCACAATTTGCATACAACTGTTGGTCTTTGAGGGTTTATAGCATGATTTTCAGATGATCCAGGTGTTTTTCCTCAAACTTAGACTAAACCAGGATGTCATCAATAAATACTACTATGAATTGATCCAAGTAAGATTTAAAAAACCTATTCATCAAATCCATAAAAGTTGTCGGTAGATTAGTTAACCTAAATGACATCATTGTAAACTCTAAGTGACTATATTTGAAATTGAATGTCGTCTTTGAAATATTTGACTCCCTAATGCATAATTGGTCATAACCTAATCTCAGATCAATCTTAGAAAAGTGTGTAGATCCTCGCAGTTGGTCTAAGAGATCATTAGTTCTAGGCAATGGATATTTGTTCTTTATCATTGCATGATTTAACCTTCGATAATTGACACATAATCTCAAAAATATATCCTTCTTCTTGGCAAACAACATTGGGGCTTTTCAAGGTGATTCACTTGGTAAACAAATCCTTTTTTGCAAAGCTCATCTAATTAAGTGTAACAACCCGTAATTTTTATGACACATGGACATGACGTACGTGTATATAAGCATGTATTATTCACGTACATATAAGTGTAAATAATGTCACATAAGAAAAAAATGTAATTTATAAAGAGATTTAGAAAGAAATTAAATAAATAAATAAATTTGGATGATTTAATAGTAATAATAATAATAGTAATGTTATTATTACTATTATTATGGAATTATGAATAACAAATATAGATTTATAAATGAGTATAAATATATAATGGTAATGGTATAAAGTGGGTGTTGGTAGAGATGAGTTGAAAAAAAGAAAAAAAAGAAAAAAGAAAAAATAGAAATATATAATTCACGTTGGTATGAAGTGTGGCTTGAGAATAAAAAATTGAAAGGGAATGATGAGAGGATGACAAACAAAATATATATGTACCCTAAAGAATTAAAAGTGATAACGGCACTATGGTAATTGGCTTGATTTAACATATATCTATATGGGTGGCCGTGGGTTTCTCTTCTTTTTTTTAAGTTTTGCACTATGGTAAGTCATTTGTTCTAATTCTTATTACAAAAATACTAAATAAGTCAATTACTATGATCCTAGGGATATAATTTGTAGTAATAGTGGTGTTTTATAGTAGTACCTAAAAATGAGGTATTACCTCACTGTGAAAAAATTCAATAAAAATTATATCAATACACTTCTAGTAATACGTAGATCCTAGATATGTGGTTAGTTTTCGTTCGTTTGTTCTATAGACAACAAAATAAATACTCAAAGTTGAAGAACCTTTGTATGGGCTTTTAGGTATGTTAAACTCCAATAAAACTTTAATTAAAACCCAAAAGAACGTAGGGAATAAAAATACGTACCCATCAACACTAAATTCGTAAATTTTGGATATCAATGGTGAGCAATTGAGCAATTGAGATACGATTGAAATTCGAAAAAAAATAATAAAAATATAATTGGGAAGGCTATTTTTAATATTTTTTGTTATAAAAATATATTATATGAGCCAAAAAAAAATAATTTTAAAGATTATTGAGCATATCTAGTTTATTGTGCATCAGTATATGAGATCAAATGCATATATTGGATTAAATATGAGCTGTAAATACGTTGAAAATGATTTATAAAATAAATTTAAATGAGTTGAATTTAATTTAATGCATATAAAATGATTTGTAATGACAGGATTTATCGTTGTTATAGAGACAAAGTGTTATTGGATATTAGAAACTAGTTAGACAATAATTTTAGTGAGTAATCTTTATTTATGATGTTATGTTTGGCATTGGTACCATAATAAAATATCTAATTTTTATTAAATAAAATGATATACTGTATTGCATGCTTATTTGAATTTCATGAAATGATTTGTGAAAATCCACATTCCTTCAGAGTATGACCAAGGATACCCCTTTGGAGTATGACCAGGGACACCCCTTCGGAGTATAGCCAGGGTGACTAGGGTGTGAATTCACACATTAAATTATGCATGTATATTATTTCTATTTCATTTGCAAGTGATTTGAAATTTATTTTGCGTTGCATATTATATATATATGATGACTGTATAATACCATAAGTCAGATTATTCACTGAGCTTGTTGTTTACTCACTCTACTTTTTATTATTTCTCCATGTTTTGATAGAAAAGGCAAAGGGAAGATGTTGTGATGTAGTTATTAGTTTCTTTTGGAGTTGATAGGGTGTTGTAATTGTAATTCTTAACTGGATTAATGTATTTGGAGATGTATATAGACTTGTTATCATTTACATGTAATGTCAGAACAAATTATGGATTGTGTGGATGTATGGTTAACTTTATAAGGAAATATATGATTTTTTGATATTGATTGAGATCTATTAGGTAATTTGAATTTGGTGATATATTATATTTTTAGAGAGACTCTATCAATTTTTTTTTAGGAAATATGGTGATTGGTTTAGGAAGGCTTATAGGGTTTCTGACATGTTAGTACTTTGACATTTTGGGAATTTTATGTCAGTTGTGACATCACCTGAGAAGGGGTTGCGACATTAAGTCTTTAACTTTACAAACTCAGTAGGTGCTATTCAATAAGGTGGAATGGTTGTTGGATCAATTTTGGGGTATACTTCATTTTTGAACTTTATCTCCCTTTGTGGCAGTGGTCATCGCAAAATCATTTGGGCAAACCTCTTAGTAATCCCTTACGACCTAAATATCTTGGATCCCTGTTTGTGTCTCAATGGTGACCTCATCCGCAAGCTACCTGAAGTCTTAATTCAGAATCATGTTACATGACATTGCCATTATGGGGCTCCTTGGTATCCTTTGTACATCACCATAGACCTTTACCAACTCTTTCGAGGGTAGAGTCTGTGTGACTCTTCATTTCTTGTAGTCAATCTAAGCCTGATATTAGGTCATCCATTCTATGCCTAATATCGCATCATACCCATAAAATGGTAAAACACAAAGATTTGCGGTGACGATCTTTTTTCCAAACCTTAGTTCACAACTACATTTCTTTTTAGATGCTATAATAGTCCTCATGGGTGTGGCTACATGCAACACTAGTGTCAAACAACATCTTTACAATAATGTTACATAATAAAAATATACCTATTATGGTTGGTACTCGTTCTACATGAATATCTCCAATACACAGACGTGGGCGTGATTCTAGCCTTGGTTGTGGTTCTATTTTGCCCCATGAGGCTGCTTTGGCTAGGACAGTTGCTGCTACAGCCTCTGCGGAGGTTGACCAATCTAGTTTTTACCATTCTCATTATTTTGTGCTCGCGGTTGTGAATACTGTGCCCATGCCTAACATTGCTTAGCCAGGTGTCTACTTTGACCATACAATGACACAGACCTTGTCTCTTCGCTCATTCCTGTTAACTTTGGCATGATTTTTTGTGTTTGCTTTCATGGTTGTCTCTGCTAGAACTATTGTTTGGGAGGTTTGGCTCTTCATGGTTTGTTCCTAATTTTGAAGTTGTGGTGCGTTGTAACCCTTATTTATGTGATGCCTTTTTTTGCAAAGCTCCTACTGCTTGCTTCAAATGTGGCTGCTTGTTTCCATTGTTCAAAGTCTGTTCAAAGTTGAGATCATTCTCAATAAGCTATGCTCCGACTACTTTTCCTTGAGAGTATTCAATCTCTTTGGGACTATTTTTTCTTTATCTCTACCCTCAATCCCTTTACAAACTTGTCTACCTTGGATTATTAATCCTTCACTAGTTTGGGTGCAAAATAGTACAACTCGATAAAATTATGTTCATATTCTAATACTATCATAATTTCAAAAGCTATTGGATGAATTTCAACTAAAGCTATCTGTTTATAGCCATTGAGAAAAATTCTCATAAAATAATGTCTTGAGCTATTCCCAAATCATAGTGGATATGGCCATGTCTGGGTCATTCATAATCATTTCCCACCAATGGTAAGTAGGTCCTACGATTAGATGCACTACCAACATTCTCTTCTAGGGCCAGTTACCCTCAAAGCATTGAGATTCTTGTTCATTTTTGAGAACCATGCACTCATTGCCATGTGATCTACATTACTATCAAAAGTCCTTGGATGTAATTTTTGAAACTCGATCTGCCTTATCATTAGGAATAACTTAGTTCGATCTCCTTGCTGAACCATTCGGTAATGGGCCCTGCTGAGTTTGAGAATAGGGCTATAGAAAAATGGGAGGTAGAATCTGCACCTAAGGTAGAGCTTTCACAACCTGGTCTACTGCCTACCTAGTGATCTTTGCCATCATTTTTGCAACACCCTGATTTCAGGTCTAGATTTCCCAGTACATGATCATCGAGTCATCCTTTCCCAAAACCGAGTTGTCAACTTTTCATTTCCTGTTTCACTTTCTTACGAAAGTAGAACATGATTTATATGCAATGCAATTACCTAATAGTACAGGAAATGTTTGACAATTAACCCTTATCATTGGTTGTCATTTATGAAAATAAGAAAATTTCAAAAATATCATAATAACACAACTATAAAATCATTAAAACATTCAACTAACTGCTGTTAGATTCATTTACCCAAAATAAGCAAGAAAAAGGTAAATTTAAATAGTTGAAAAATTCTACATAGTCTGACCCAGAGGCTACCACGACTCTAGGAGAAGGTATCGCTTCTATTTTAGATTCTATCTTATATGTATTTATTGATGCTGGCTCCACTTTGTCCTTCATCTCTGGACATGCCGTAGACAGATTGGGATTTAAAGCCCCTTAGGTCACCCACCTGGCTCATGTTGAGTACTACAGCCAGGGAATGCATACCGTAATCTAATTTGTGAGTGTTGTGTGTTGAGGTTGGATGACTTTGAAACTATTGTGGACCTTTGGGTGTTAGAGTTCCTAGAGTTGATGCCATACTAGGGATGAACTGGCTAGTCGTGTATCATGAGCATGTCGACTATTTTGCCAAGAGGGTCGTATTTCAAATACCAGGACAACCTATTATTATCATTTAGGGTAGTGCCTCTAATGGATCGAGAACCCAAGGCAAAATGGGGAATTAGAATGAGATCGATACTCTAGCAAGTTTAACCACCATATATGAGGGACCTTCATGGGCGAGTATGGATGAGATTCCTATTGTCAGAGATTTTTCTAATGTGTTTCCTAAGGATTTACTCGGCTTACCTTTTAAGCGGCAAATCGATTTCATTATTTAGGTTATTATAGGGATATAACCCATTTCGATCCCTCCTAATTGAATGGCACCTAAGTAATTGCAATAATTGAAGGTTCAGCTAGAGGAATTGATGAGTGAGGGTTTTATCAACCCTAATGTGTCACCTTGGGGTGCTCTTGTGTTGTTTGTGAGAAAGAAAGATGGGGGCCTCCATTTGTGTATCGATTATCGACAGTTGAACAAGGTGATAGTAAAGAACAAGTATCTTCTTCTGTGCATTGATGACTTGTTTGACCAGCTTAGGGGTGCCATTGTATTTTCAAAGATAGATCTAAGATTTGGGTACCATCAGTTGAGGGTCAGGGAAGAGGATGTACCGAAGACGACCTTTCAGACTCGTTATGGGCACTATGAGTTCCTAGTCATGCCATTTGGCGCGACAAATGGCCCTACGATGTACATAGACCTGATGCAGAGAGTGTTTCATCCATATCTCGACTCCTTTGTCATTATCTTTATTGATGAAATTCTCATTTACTTGAAGAATAAAGAAGAACATGCCGAACATTTGAGGATCATACTGCTGACTCTTAGAGATCACCGCCTGTATGCTAGGTTTAGTAGATATGAGTTTTGGTTGATAGAGGTCCAAATTTTAAGCCATGTGGTAGGAGTCAATGGTATTTCTGTTTATTCGGCTAAGGTCGAGACAATTATTAGTTGGACGAGACCTACCACAGTGATGGATATTCGTAGTTTTTTGGGTTTCGTAGGCTATTATCTTAGATTCGTGTCGAATTTCTCGAGGATTGTTGCACCTATGACAAAACTTACCCAGAAAGACATGTCATTCGTATGGACAAATAAGTGTGAGGAGACCTTTCTTGAGCTGAAGTGTCATTTGACATCTGCACCAGTACTTCTGTTACCTAAAGCTTGCCGTGAGTCTGTGATCTATACATGTCGGGACCCCTTCCCTAAGCCGAGGGACGGCCTGACCGGCACAATGACTCAATGAACTCACTCATCGAGTCAAGTTCACTCAACCACTGTTAAACCCTTAAATTCCAATTTTTACGACAAACGACATCAAAGTAATTTAAACATTCATGCTGTAAGGTGCGGAAGTAACAAAATATTACACATTATCATGTCCCAAAAGTATAGTTTGACCATTAAACCATTACAAACATACAAAATGTGACCGACCTCAAATAGAAACAAAAAGAAATAGAGGACCACTTCGAGACTAGGCTATCACCACGCCTTTCCCTCTATCGGCTGTTGAGGGACCTGAAATGTTAGTAGAGTAGTGAGCCTAAAAGTCAACGTGGCTCAGTGAGTAGTAAAACTAGCAAATTACCTAACCGACATCCAAAAATAGTGCATGTATGCGTGAATAGAAACGATGAAAATATTTCTCAAGAATTATGGTATGTTATAAAAACAATTATAAACAATGCAACAGTTGAAGAAAATAGTTTAAATACATGCAGTTCAAAATTTTATCAAGACTAGGGTTCAAATCATCAAGTACAACCCTATGGTCATCACTCGAGCGGGTCAAGAGTCAGGCATATCGGCCACTCAAGTGGGTCAAGGGTTAGGCGCATTCATCGAACATCCTAACCCTGCGCTCGGTCCTTAAGTGTCGTGCTCGAGGAGGTCTGAGGCTAGGCACACTGATCATATGTCCTAAACCTGACGCCCGGACCTCGAGCTTAAATTAATCTCATCGTGTACCCTGACCCTGCTCTCAGACCTCGAGCGTATGGTCTTCCTATCAGTATACAACTATATATATTTTAAATCAATCATTGTAGCTCAACACGAGAAACCATTCAATCGATGACAATTTCAATCATTTTCCATGCAAGGAATACAATTAAGATAACAATTGAATTAAATTACTCACCTCGGGTCCTGCACACCGATGTCCCGTCGATACTCGGCCTAATCCTTCGATCTATGCTCAAATCTGGGTTATGTTAGACCCAATTTTAGTTCATTATGAAAAACTGCTTAATTCGGTCCTACTATTCCTAATCGATCTCAGTTAATTCGAATTCGAATTGGTCAAACTTGGTCAACTCGGTCAAACTCGGTCAACCTAGTCAAAATTGGTCAATTTGGGCCAATTTGGTCAAAATAAAGTCAATTGCGTCAAAATTTCCAATTTTCAACACTTAGTCAATTCTAAGCCTTTTAGTTTAATTTGCGCAGCAAATTTTTCAATTTTCTTACGATCAATCCAACCGTTGGATTGATGCAAAACTTTTCAGATTTGATTTAGACCCTTCAAATATTCACCAGAATTTTATTTTTCTACTTTTGGGTTTCATTTGATATGTTTCCCAACTGAAATAACAGGAGCCCCAAATTCTGGATTTTTCTTCCTATCTATAGAGTGAAGTTTCTGAATTTCCTGTGATCAATCTGACTGTTGGATTTGTGAGAAAATTTCCAGATTTGATCTATATCATTCAATGTTCCCCAGAATTTTGGTTTTAATTTTTCTGAACTCATTTACTATGGTTTTTGAGTGGAATCATAGATGCTTAAATCTGGTCCTATTTGTTCTAACTGCGCAACAGGACTCACAATTTTTCTGCTGCCAATCCGTATATCGGATTTATGCGATATTTTCCAGTTATGATCTACACTTCCTAAGGTGTTTCCAGAATTTTATTTCATGAATTTTTCACCCCGTTTAGTATGTTTTCCAAGGGTGATATCAGGAAATTTTGGTTTCCCAGATTGCATGTGATAGATAGTCAAAAGGCGACTTATTTAACCCCCTTAAACTTATCTGTTTAAGACCAAATTTTTACACAACATTCCTAGTTATTTCATGAATGTATCCACAAAATTTCAGCCAAAATTGTATAATTATTTTTAAAAATTCATAATAGCAAGCACAAAATAATGGTATTATGACAAATTTTCCAAAATTTTCTTAGTATCAAATCATGCATATCCGGTAGCTTAGTTCGTCATCGTTTTTGACATGCTCTGAGTGCTCATTTGTTATTCTTCATAAAATAAAAAATGAAGTAGACATAACAAGCTTTAAAATGAGCTAGAATACCTTAAGATCGAAGTTCGGATGACCCATGAAACTACCTTGCAAACTCGGCCAAAACACAGTTTGTCTGATTTTTCTAGGTTTTGCAGTCGCGAACAGCTCCTCTTCGACGCCATTTTTGACATTTTTCAAGAGGTCAGTTGTTGTTTCTCATAAAATGAAAGTTGAAGTAGACATTATAAGCTTAAAACGAGCTATAGTACCTTAATATTGGACTTCGGATGACCAAGAAATCAGTCTTGCAAAACTCGGATAACACACATTTTTGGGTTTTTGCAGTGACAAACAACAACTTTCAAGATTGTGTCTGCCTTAAACGGCCTGTGTTTTTGATCAAAGGCTTACACATCCTGGAAGAGGGTATCAAGAGCTTTCCGAGGACTCCAAGATTACTCAAAATGGAGCTTGGATGAGGAAGATATGAGAGGTAGAAGATGGCTTGCTCAAGTTGGAAATTTTTGCAGCAATGGTGTGTGTGAGTGGTTTGAAGGGGACTTTGCAGCCCTTGTAGCAGCTCGTGGTCCTCTTTTCTTGCTTGTATTAGTGCCCAACATACTGAGAATTCAGAGGTTGGTTGGTGGTTGCATCAGAGGTCAAAACAAGGGGCAAAAATCATGGAAAGAATGGTGGTTTTTTTGCCATTTTCTACTGCTGCTCGGCTGGAAAAACGGAGGGGAAGAAAAGAGGAGAAGAGAAGGAAGAAAGGAGAGGGGGAGGGGGGCCAGCCGTGCATGGGCTGGCCCACACGTAGACTAGTCTGCTCGCACGCATGGGCGCACAGGCTGGCGTGCGCCAGGCCCTCGCGCGCCCAACCCGTGCCCGTTTCTGCCTTGGGCCTGGGCAGGCAGGCCCAGGAGCATATTTATTTATTTTTTTAAATTTGTTATTATTATTATTATTATTATTATTATTATTATTATTATTTTCCTCGTTCTCTTACCAATTCCCTCTCTTTTTGTATATTGACATATATATATATATATAAATTTCGTATTTTTTTCTAAAATTGTCAAAAATCATTTAATCTTCATTTCTCATCAAGATCTCCAATTACACATCATTTTTGTTATTTAAACAATTATTTTCCCAAAAAATTGGATAACCCATCGAAAATTACATTTTTCTCCTAAAAATTTCATTAATTTCTCTAAAAATTTTATAATTATTCTAAAAATTCAATAATAAATTCCAAAAATTATTTCTCTCAAGAAATCACATTTTCCTTATGATTCCACATATTTTGTCCTCAAATTTTCATTTTTCACCATTATTCTCATTTTTCTTCAATAAGTAATTCAAAATTATGAAAAATTGAGAATAATTCATATATTTCCATTAAAACTTTTAGAAAAATATACGAAAATACATGTTCATAAATACGAGTCGTTACAATATAGATGCATGTGGGATATGTCTTGGGTGTGTGTTGATGCAAGGAGACTGGGTGATTTCTTATGCCTCACGACGGTTGAAGGTACATGAGAGAAATTACTCCATCCATGATTTAGAGCTGGCAATAATAGTGTTTGCGCTCCAGATTTGACAACACTATCTATATGGTGAGCGTTGTACGCTTTATTCTGATCATAAGAGCTTCAAGTACTTGTTTTCTCATAGAGATTTGAATATGAGACAAAGGAGATGGATAAAGCTTCTTAAGGATTACGACTTTACCATTGAGTACCATCCCGAAAAAGCCAATATAGTGGCTGATGCGCTAAGTAGAGTACGGGTCGAGACTTCTTGTGTACCTAAACATATGTCTCAAGAGTACAGGATGATTGATTATATGACAGTGATGAGTATCCACGAGACTTCGATCGAAACTAGAGTCAATGCATAGATAAGAGCACAGCCGGTGCTGCTTGCTGAGATCATGGAGGTACAGCCTCATGACATTAATTATGTGATGTACGAGGAGTGGCTAGACGACATTGCTCGTGTGGAGTGGTCGATTGATAGTGATGGTGTACTGAAGTTTAGGGGACAATTGTGGGTACCAGATGACCCTCGCTTGAGATAGGGAGTGCTAGCGGAGCTACACCACTCGAGGTATATCGTTCATCTAGGCACCAATAAGATATATCATAATGCTCGACGTACTTATTGGTGGTGGGGGATGAAGCGAGATATTGCATCCTTTGTGCAGAGATGTGATATGTGCCAGTAGATTAAGCTTGAACATCAAAGATTCGGTGGTTTACTACATCCATGGCCATTCCTAAGTAGAAATAGGAGCACATTACTATGGATTTTGCGATGGGATTACCTCAGACTCAGTGAGACGCGGTGCTATTTGGGTTGTTGTGGACAAACTAACTATGTTTGCTCATTTCCTCCTGATTCATACCAAAGATTTGGTTGAGAGGCTGAGTTGATTGTATATTTGTGAGACCATGATATCATGTTGGGTTCTAGTATCGATTGTGTATGATAAAGATGCTCGGTTTACGTCTCATTTTTTGTAGAGCTTGCATAGTTAGTTGGGGACTAGAGTAAACTTGAGCATAGATTTCCATCCATAAACTGATGGTCAATTTGAGAAAGTGATCCAGATTTTGGAGGATATGCTCTGTGCATGTATCCTGGATTTTGGTGGTATCTGGGAGGATCATTTAGCATTGTGTGAGTTTTCATATAATAATAACTACTAGGCGAGTATCGACATGGCACCATTTGAGGCATTATATGGTCAACCTTGCCGATCGCCAGCTTGTTGGGCTGAGGTTGGTGATGTAGTGATCTTGAGCCCTCTTTTTGTACAAGAGCAAAATGAGAAAATCCAATAGATCCGTTAAAACATGAAGGCAGTTCAGGATTAGCAGAAGAATTATGCAGATAATTGTAGAAAGATCCTTGAGTTTGACGTTGGTGATCATGTACTACTCTGGATTTCTCCTCGGAAGAGGTAGACTCGATTTGGTATTTTAGGAAAACTTGCTGTGAGATATATTGGACCTTTCGAGATCCTCAAGAAGATAGGTCCTTTTGTTAACAATTGGTATTAGAACACACGCAATCACCTAGCTTGACCAAGAGCCTAGTACAACTTTGGTAGAAGGTACTATTTCTATTTTAGATTCTACCTTATATGTGTTGGTTGATGCTAGCTCTACGTTATTATTTATCTCTGGGCATGCCATAGATAGATTGAAACTTTGACCTCTTAGGACATGCACTTGGTTCATGTTAAGTGCTGTTGTTGTGGAACGCATTTACCTTAATCTGATTTGTGAGGGTTGCATATTGAGGTTGGGGGACTTTGAGACCATTATCGACCTTTGGGTGTTAAAGTTCCCAGAGTTTGATGCTATACTCGGGATGGATTGGCTGGTTGCTTACCATGCGCATGTCGATTGTTTCACCAATAGGGCGGTATTTTAGATACCAGGGCAACCTGATATTATCTTTTAGGGTAGTACCTCTGATAGATTGAGAACTCGAGATAGAATGGTGACTCAGTATAAGATTGATACTCTAGTTGGTCTAAAAACCATAGATGCGAGACCTTCACGGGAGAGTACGGATGAGATTCCTATTGTCAGAGATTTTCCTAATGTGTTTCCTAAAGATTTACGCAACTTGCCTTCTAAGCCGAAAATCAATTTCATTATTGAGGTTATTACCGGGACACAACCCATTTAGATCCCTTCTTATCGAAGGAGTTGAAGGTCTAGTTGGAAAAAATGATGAGTAAGGGGTTTTATTAGCCCTAGTGTATCACCTTGGGGTGTTCCAGTATTGTTCGTGAGGAAGAAAAATGGGAGCTTCCATTTATGCATCGATTATCGATAGTTGAACAAGGTGATAATAAGGAACAGGTACCCTCTCCTACGCATTGATGACTTGTTTGACCAGCTTAGAGGTGCCACTATGTTTGCAAAGATAGATCTAAGATTTGGGTACTAGCAGTTGAGGGTCAGGGAAGATGATGCACCAAAGATGGCCTTTCAGACTTGTTATACGCACTATGAGCTCCTAGTCATGTCGTTTGGCATGACAAATGCCCTTGTGATGTTCATGGACCTGATGTAAAGAGTGTTTTGTCCCTATCTCAATTCATTTGTAATTATCGTTATTGATGACATTCTCATTTACTCAAAGACTAAGGAGGAACATATTGAGCATTTGAGGATTGCAATGTAGACTCTTTGATATCATTGCTTGTATGATAAGTTTAGCAAGTGCTATTTCTGGTTGATCCGGCTAAGGTTGAAACTATTATTAGTTGGTCGAGACCTACCATAGTGATGAAAATCCGTATTTTTTTGGGTTTGGTAGGCTATTGTCAAAGATTTGTGCAAAATTTCTCAAGGATTGCTGCACCTGTGACGAAACGTGCCTAGAAGGATGTTCCTTTCGTATGTAGGCTATTATCTGGAGTTGAAGCGTCATTTGACATCTGCTGTAGTACTTATACTACCTGAACCAAGTCATGAGTCAGTGATCTATACAGATGCATGTGGGACAGGCCTTGGGTGTGTGTTGATGCAGTGTGACCAAGTAATTTCTTATACCTCATGACAATTGAAGATACATGAGAGATATTACCCCGACCATGATTTAGAATTGGCAGCAGTAGTGTTTGCGCTCAAGATTTGGCGACACTATCTGTCTGGTGAGCATTTTACACTTTATTTTGATCATAAGAGCCTCAAGTATTTATTTTCTCAAAGAGATTTAAACATGAGGCAGAAAAAATGGATGAAACTACTTAAGAATTGTGACTTTACCTGTAATGACTCGAATTTCTTTTATGACATGTTGACATGACGTACGAGTGTATAAGTATGTATTGTACACGTACATATATGTATAAATAAGGTTTAATATATATATATATACGAGGTTCATGAAGAATGTAACACCCTAACCCCCATATCTTTAAGCATTGGACAAGACCAGCATTCTCTTGACAGTGGACTAAACCAAAAGGTGGGTCGGGCCGGTATTACATTTACAAGTGACACACACTTGACTTTCTTTCTATTTCAATTATTTCATGCCTTGATTGCATTTAACAGAACATAACTTAAATTTAAGAATTTAATAAGGCAATAGT
>JAJIYU010010370.1:0-16194 GCA_030144865.1 Tinospora cordifolia | reverse complement strand
ATATTTTTTGATATGGTTGAACGATTTTTAGAAGTCTTCATGGATGATTTCTCAATTTTTGGTGACACATATGAGGAATGTTTGCAACATTTAAAATTAGTTCTAATTTGGTGCGAGGAGAAACAACTAGTATTAAATTGGGAGAAATGTCACTTTATGATTTCTAAGGGAATTATCGTTGGGCACATAGTCTCATCAAAAGGCCTTGAAGTTGACCAAGCTAAAATTGACCTTATTTCTCATTTGCCTACACCTAAAAGCATTAAGGATATAAGATCTTTCTTAGGTCATGCTGGTTTTCATAGGAGGTTTATTAAAGATTTTAGCAAAATTTCTAAACCCTTATGCAACCTTTTGTCTAAGGATACTCCTTTTATTTTTTATGATTAATGTCACCAAGCTGTTACTAAGCTTAAGGAGTTATTTACCTCTTCCCCTATTATGCAACCTCTAAATTGGACACTTCTATTTGAGGTAATGTGTGATGCTAGTGACCGTGCCTTAGGAGCCATCTTGGGACAAAAAAAAATTACCTCACGTCATTTATTATGCTAGTAAGACACTCAATGATGTTCAAATCAACTACTCTACCACAGAGAAAGAGCTACTAACAGTAGTTTTTGCCTTAGACAAGTTTAGGTCATATCTTTTAGGATCCAAAGTGATTATTTATACTGATCATGCTGCCTTACGATATCTTTTATCTAAGAAGGTCACCAAACCATGCCTTATTAGGTGGATCCAATTACTTCAAGAAATTGACCAAGAAATAAGAGACAAAAAAGGTTCAGAAAATGTAGTTGCTGATCATTTATCTCGACTTGTCTTAGATACTTCCTATGAGCCTATGCCTATTCAAAAGACTTTCTGATGAGCAATTATTTACCGTTTCCCACACACCATGGTATGTAGACATTGCAAATTATTTAGTTACTAGTCATATTTCTTCTCATTAGACCTCTCAAGATGATAAAAAGAAGTTTTATGGCGAGGTAACCAAATTCTTTTGGGATGACCCCTATTTGTTTAAATATTGCCCAGATCAAATTATTAGGAGGTGTGTTCTTGAAAATAAACATCGTTCTATTTTAACCTTTTGTCATTCTGTTGAATGTGGTGGTCATTTTTTTGGAAAAAAAAACTGCTTTTAAGGTCTTGCAATGTGGATTTTGTTGGCATTCACTATTCCATGATTTTCATATATTCTGTAAGTCTTGTGATAGTTGTCAAGGTTGCGTAGCATTGGAAAAAGAAATATGATGCCCTTATCCCCTATACTTATTATTGACATATTTGATGTTTGGGGTATAGACTTCATGGGTCCATTTCCTGTCTCTTTTGGTAATATTTATATACTTGTGGTTGTTGACTATGTATCTAAATGGATTGAGGCCATAGCTTGTAAGGAAAATAACCACAAAGTGGTCTTAAAGTTCTTGAAGGAAAATATTTTATCACGATTCGGGACCCCTAGAGCCATAATAAGTGATGGGGGGACACACTTTTGCAGTAGGCCTTTTGAAGCCTTAATGCGTAAGTATGGCATCACGCATAAGGTTGCGACCCCTTATCACCCTCAAACAAGTGGTCAAGTTGAAGTTTTCAATAGAGAAATAAAAAATATATTGCAAAAGACCATAAACCCAGATTGTAAAGATTGGTCTTTAAGATTGACTCATGCACTATGGGCCTATAGTATTACTTATAAAACTCCTTTGGGAATGTCACCTTATCGTTTGATATATGGGAAAGCATGCTGCCTCCCTGTGGAGCTTGAACATAAAGCCCATTGGGCCATCAAAAGCCTGAACTTTTTGACGTAGAAAAAGCTGGAGCTCAAAGAAACCTTCAACTTAATGAACTTGATGAGCTTAGAAGAGATACTTATGAGAATGCTAAACTCTACAAAAGAAAAGATGAGAATTTTTCACGATAAAAACATTCTTAGAAAGTCTTTTGAGTCAGGCCAAAAAGTCTTATTATATGACTCTCGACTTCATCTCCTCCGTGGCAAGCTTGTTACTTAACCTGCAAGTGTATAATTTCGCTCAAGTATAAACCGGTAAGATCGGACATCGTCCTCAGGGAAAAGGGGTTGATTAGTGATTTCAAATCCCAATTTACTATTGATTAACGTATTATCAAGACTCTAACTGAATGTAATTAAATTAAATTGTAAACTAGAAACTTCCCTGAACAAAAGCAATATTTTATATTAAGGAATCTATTCAGAAACGTGTCTAGGATAGTGAATGCCGCTGCATAATTTGTGATCCTTCATTTTAATCATGAATTATTTAAACTATGAGCTTTTGCATCAATAGTTGAAACTCTCTCCCGAGGTACTTCAACATTCATTAGATTTGTCTCATACAACCCTCTTCCGAGGTGCTCACTTAATAACCTAAGTGTTATGTTCAACAGTCCATGTGCAACTCCTTAGATTAGTCAATAACCTCTCGATAAATCAACCATTCTAAGTCCAAACTGTGACATCCACCGTTTAGGCCTCTCTTCCGAGTTAAACTAAAGTGTTGGGTTCGTTATGTCTATGGCCAATAAACAAAGGCATTAAGTCCACACAATATAGAATAGAGTCTACAGTTCAATAACCACAACTAGATATCACAAACTATGCATTGAACATCACATCCCAGACAAGAAGACTAATTAGCTTGACATGAGTTTAATGGAAAACATGAAACTATATTTAAAGAAATAAAACATACTCAAATCTTTAGAATAATCTTCAATTCTCAATCGAAATACAAGTATTTGTGTTCTATAGCCGTCACCAATGGTTTCTTTTCCGAATTAGGTTATTTGAGTCTAATCACCCTTTTCTATATATAGTCCCGCACTAAAAAAACCCTAAAAAATATGAAAATCCTGATAATCCCTCGAGTGACCGCGGTCACGGACTGCAGTCAGTAAAGTCTTTCAATGAAACATTAGAATCCTTTCGTTCTGCCCACCGCGGTCTGTGCCTATTCTTCAATTAATACACACTAGTGACCGCGATATCTGGATTATGGACCGCGATAACCAGTAAACCTTTTTGCACATTTTGTTCTCCTTCAACTACCGCGATCTTTGGTTATTGGACCGCGGTCTTTTGGTAGTTCTTCATGATTCTTTCTTTTTTTTATCTTCATATGATGAATTCTTCCCTTATGCTTCAACCTGTACCTTGCAATATACTCAATTCCTTTCCCAGACATCATTTCCTCATAAAAGAATATCAAAACTTTAAAAACTTTAAAAACAATGCTTAAAAAGGAATTAAATAGTGCAAATCTCTAAACTATATGCTAATGCTAATACTTATGCAATTCTTCAATTAATTATCCCTTATTTCTTATAAAATGCATTAATTTACCTATTTTAATATTAGTTTGCTATGCAACTAACAAAGCTCAAGTCAAAGTGGATCAGTCCATTCATTGTTAGGCATGTTGCCAAACATGGCTCTGTTGAAGTTGAGAACCCTTAGTCGGGTAACATATTTACTGTCAATAGCCAAAGACTTAAACCTTATTTTGATTACTTCGCCAAAGGGACTACTTGAATGTTTCTCCAAGACCCTAATTATCATGCTTAATATTTTTTCTACCATATTTTGTTAAAATGTCAACTGTGCTCAACTCAAAATCTCAGGTTATACATTTCCTTCTCTTTTATTCTTATATAATCCATCATATGTATTCATGCTTTCAAATTCATGAGGACAATGAAAAGTTTAAGTTGGGGGTGTAGGTACTTATCGTTTTGTTGAGATTTTTTTTTAAAATTTGAACTAATTTTCGTATCTATTGTATTTTTTTCTTTTTCTTTTATTTTCCTCATTAAAAAAAATTTGAACTGTATCCTTTATTTTATTTTATTTGCCAAAGGACTGACAAAAGCTAAGTTAGGGGGTGTTGATAATGCTCATTTTGACACTAAATTTATTATCTTATAATTGAACATTATCATATTTTCAGGCTCATTATTTAGTAATTTATTATAAAATATATTTAACTTTTTTTTTATATAAATTCATATATTTTCAACAAGGTTATTATATTAATATTAAGTTGCATGCATTATATAAATTAATTATAATTAATTACTCATTACACGATATTATTTTAATTGTAGGAATGTAAATAATGAGAGATTATTAACAATGGAGCATGTGAGCTTAGGAACTTCGAAATCATCAATTTTTGCTAAGGCATCACCCCACTTAGATTCATGACACTTGGCACCATCTCGTTCATCCACCATTAAAGTGAAGACCTTGCAATCTTGAGAAGCATCAATGGTCAAGATGGAATTGGAGGAATCTCAAAACATATGGAGACATCTTCATCATCCACTTTTTCCTTATTGTGGATCTCGAGAATAATCTAATAGATATGTTCAAATTTATGAGAGAACCAATGTTGATAGTGACTAGTCAAGTAGTATTCCCAAGAACCCACATGACACATTTTCCCTTTTAGCTTAGTCCAAGCCCATCTTATTTCTCTTTTTTCACATAATCACCATTAGGGAAAATCTCTCTTACATACCATCATTATCCTTCACTTATATTGGTCACCCTTCCCTATGCTTGTTATTATGCATAGTCATATAGTACCCTTCATTTAAATTTCTCACCATCTTACACAAGAAGTGTAAGTAGAGCATGGGCTACTTGTATTATTCATCTACATCACCTTTAGACCATCTCTTATTGGTTCATCATCTCCTTGCAATATCTATATAAACCCCTCAAATTCACACTTAAGGAACATCTCATTTTTTATTTTCTCCCTTGATCACATTGGAGTTTTTCCCACTTTTTATTTTTTCATTCTTCGTTTCTTTTGTTTTTGTTTTTCATTAGCCTTCAAATTTATGGACGGCTAAGTCTTTTGTTAGGGCTAAGAGGAAACTTCTCCACTCTTCTCTTAAAAATTCTTGGGTAATACTTCTACTTTACTTGAACATGTGTTTTCTCATACTTTTGTTAGGTTTTGTATTAAACTTCATACATTATATCATATATTTTGTATAGATGATTTTGCAAAATCTAATAAAAGATTGAGGTATTTCATTTTTATCTTAGTGTGACATTTTTGTAGTTTTTTTTAAAGTGTCATATTATGTATTTCACATGTTTAGAATTCACATTTTGCATTCATACATATTAAAAAATTAATTCTACTTTGCTTTTCATTATAAATACATCTTTTGGGAGAATAATACTTTTTAATACATTTGGGTTTAAAGATTCATTATTGTAGGTAGAAAAACTCTTTAGTTATTTCTATCCTTAATTATTTTACTCAAGAAGAACTAAGAGAGGAAAGGATCGAGCCTACTCTAATGCCCTAACTCTTCCATCTTATTGTTATTCTTACATTATCAAAATATTATCATTATTTCATATCATTCTCATTTTTCTTATTTTATTACATGTAGCAAACCTTAGTTTTATAAATTTATCTCAATCTTAGTGGTTCGACTTTGCGCCTCCCCAAGTTCATTACTTGTTGAATGTATTACATTATTTTTCCTAGTTACACTTATAATTTGTTGCATTATTTGCTTTATGTCTAGGGTTTATTTATGTTGCATATTATTAATATCATCTAAAGAATGTATTTTTGCATCTCTTTATCTATTTAAAAGTGTGTACATAAAGGAAGCAACACTAAGTAAAACGGTCATTGCCATGACATTTTTTATTACGACCACTACAAGGTAGACCCAAGAATCATATGAAAACGAACTTTCAAAACTCAAGTTATGGCCTCTTGACATTTAGTGTATCGTAAATGTAATTCATAAATAACCCAAATCAAAGTTCATGGGTTATTTTGAACCCAAGAACACTTTAAAGATTATTTTGAACCTAAAGCCAAGTTTAGAAGCTAAAAGGAATGTCAATTAAGACTCAAATCTTTTATAAGAATCTTGGAGGACCGACATCACTACGAATATCAAACAACATAAAGAGCGTGCAAATCAAGATCTTAAAGACTAATAGTCGAATACTCAAAACAAGTTGGAATAAGAATGCAATGATTCAACGGAGTCAACTATCAAGGTGGAAATGACTACTTTAAACTCTTTAGTATTATTTTGGTTCGAATATTAAACATGATTGTATTATTACTATCATTTATTGTTTAGGAGCATGCTATGGAGGTGTATGATTCATATGAATATCTGCTTGCCTTTTTATGTGGATTTATAACATGTCATATCTTGTATAAATTTAGAATTCATCCTATATTGCCATATATCGGATATTCGAATTTTAATATGCTTGTGAACACCAGAAGAAAGATAAATTAAAATTTTAACCACGTATCAGGTGATGGTACATACACTGTAGAAGTAATCTGGTATTATCGTGGGTATTCCTAGCATTAGGTAGGTCTCTATTTAAAAGGGGACTGAGAGTCTAAGTGAGACTTCACTCCCTGGTTTGATAATCTAGTGAGACATCAACCCCGAGATAGGATTCTGAGTGTGTAATGAGCTTTTAGGCGTTACATTGAATACTCCGAACCTAAGTTGGAATACCGAAGAAGAAAACCTCTCGGTCTTAACCTTAACTCAAACAATTGAATCATTGAAACGCCTAATGTTTTATAAGTGCTTTCATGTTTGTATTTTGACTTTTATAATGCTCGAGTTGTTTTTGTGTAAGATCGACTGAGCTGTTGAGCTCACTCCACTAATCTACTTTTAGGCAATCACTGAAGATACGTGCTCACAGGCAAGTATTTTAGAGACCATTGGAGTAGTTGATACAATCCACTGTTGAGGTTAAATAAAGTAGAAGTTTATTAATTGTTTTCAGTTGTAGGGCATATGATCCACCACATTTAGTCCTGTCAGATATGGGCCATTAGGCCAGACAATAGCTATCTTATCAAAATTTGGCTATGGTACCCACAAATTTATTCTTAACTCTGATATTAAATTAATATCTTTTTAGTTATTATGTAATCACAAGGTTAATCTTAATCTGTTTTAAGCTAGTTTCTTTATGCATATCTTGTACCTTGGGATATGGTTAGGTGTAACAAACAAATGAGATAGTTGATGTAAAAAAAGTAATATCTTGGTTCTCGAATAGAAAGCAGGAGTGATTGCATACGATTGAAATTACGTATCAAACTACAAGACAAATATGTTGCCTATGACGAATGTGAAAAGTTCGGGAGTTGAGGTGTTACAATGGTGGGATCAGAGCTCAGTTAGTAGAACTACTAGGCAGAAATAGAGGTGACTTACAAAAGGAGTCTGGAGCTTAAGCAGTAGCTTACCAGGTAAGATTTTTACTTTAAATCAATGCCCTACATCCTGTGTTGAAATTAAAAATCATTTTGAAAAGACTATTTTTAGAAGAGATATATCTTTTTAAATGTTTTGTTTGCGTATGAAGATTACAAGTTGAGCTGATAGTGGATAAGCTTTGTCCCAAATAAAACTAAACATTGAAAGGGAGATGGGTTATCCCATTTTAGAAGGCCAGTTGCTAAGCAGACTTCGGTCTCGCCGCTTGACTGAAGGTTGTCCCACCAGTTCATACAATTAATCAGAGTGGAAAAACAAACTTATTTTCTTTAAAAAAAAACAAGGATGTAATGTTTAAGGGCAAAGAACATACTAAAATAAATACAAAGGTAGTACCAGAAATGGTTCTAAAACTAGACATCGGTTGTAGGTCTAACAGAGGAACCTTTCAACTAAGAATTGAAACCTTGGGTCTGGAAAAAAAGGATCTTAGGTAGAGACTTGGGTGTTGCCAAGGGTAACACAATGGATCATAAATAAAAATTTTTAGAGCATAAGCTAGAAATTGATAATGTGTAAAACGAAACATTTGTTTGGTTAGGACATGAGATCGGGAGAATCCTGTATCTTTGGTTTTTATATAGTATGAGACGCATAGAAATTCGAGGATATGGAGGAATCCTAAACCCAGAGAATGACAGACCATGTTTGGTGAGTGATCGGGGTCTTTGGACGAACTTGTTTCCCTATGCTTGATTGGTATGAGACAGTCAAGTGTAGTGGGGCTTGGAAAGCTTTAGACATTGAGACACTTGCAAAATTGTTTGGGTGTAGTAAGACCTCTAAGCGAAAATTTATGTCAATGGGTCTGAGTGGTATGGGACGCTCAAACCCAAAAGCATAGGTGGAAGCTTGGTTTATGCCAACGTGTTGGTAGTGATGAGATGTGTCAATGTTTTACTTGCATGATTGATTATGCCATGAAAATGTAAATTTGAGACCAAAATCTTGTACCCAATGACATTAAAGAACTTTGAAAAACCTAAATAGATCTTAGAAGCATGAACTAATAGGTCGTTAAAAGAAATTGAGAACCTATAAACATAAATGTAGCGTCACAACAGTACATATGAAACAAAAACTTGAGGAAACAGACATGACAAAAGAAATGATGTGTTAGTTGCGTAGCAATTAACATTAATTTAGGTTAATTATTGCATTTTAGAAGAAATAGAGGGAGAATTAATGGAAGAACTGCATAATTAGTAGCATTAGCATATAGTTTAGGGATTTGCATTGTTTAAGATTTTTATAAGCTTTGTTTTTAAAGTTTTAAAGCTCTTTTATGAGGAAATGATGTATGGGAAAGGAAAATGAGTGTATTGCAGGGTACAAGTTGAAGCACAAAGGAAGAATACATCATATGAAGGTAAACAGGAGAAGAAATCACGAAGAAGCACCAAAAGACCGCGGTCCAACAACTGAAGATCGCGGTGACTGAAAAAAAATTGTACTGTGGAGACAGCCCACTGGTGACCGTGGTCTATAAACCAGTTACTGCGGTCACCAGAATGTGATGTGTGCATGATAATTGCAGACTACGGTAGACAAAATCGGGAGGATTTTGGTTTTCTATCAAAGACATTACTGACCGCAGTCCGTAAATTGGGAGAACTTTATGTGAAGGAGCTAGTACGACTTTAAGTGTTCTACGTGTTTAGTAAACGTCTTCTAAACACACCAGATCTCACACAATTGATTCATCAATCTCTTGGTCACACTAAGAGAAAACCCCATATAAATAAAACAAACTAATTCTCATAAAAACTTATGGATTAAACTAAATAGGACTAGACATCAAATGTTCATATAATAGTCTATGAACAAGCCACTGTGGTTCAATACCAACTTTGTGAAAACATAAAGAAATAAAAGGGGTCATCTGTCCAGTTCAGCTAATGTTTATAGACACAAATCTAAATCAATTCCAATCCTAACCTTCCCAGTGAAGTCTATGACTATCTAAATGGCACCCAGTTGTGCTAAAACTCGTAGTATCTTAAAGATCACCTGAAATGAAAATGATGGGGTGAGCTTGAGAGCCTAGTGGATCTTACACAGTACATCAATGTCATTATTTAAATCAAACACAAAACATGAAATTACTTATCAAACATTACGTGTTTCAAACATTTAGTTATCAACGGTCGTTAAATTAGACCAAAGGGTCTAACCCTGATGTTTTCTCATCATCATCATGACGAAAAAGATGAGAAAAATGCACTATATGTCAGATTCCAATGAAATAAGGGCACATCTATCACCCAATTCGGGAACTATGGTCACACCCATAGTTCTATCATCAAGAACTAGGGGCAAACCCATTGTTCCTTATCGCGAGAACACCGACAGTGATCTCTCATGGACCACTACAATGGTACGTAGTTCAATGCTAAATTTATCTTTGCTTGTGTATCAACAAACATAATAGTACTTATAAATAGTAATATTGAACAGTACCACGTGAATAGTAATAATGAACTCCCTATGAACAGTGTTGTACTTGTGAATAGTAGACGACATACACATGAATAATATTACAGTACATACTAAAGTGAACATTTCTAAATATGTTTATCCTATCTCTTGTTCTTTTGACTTCTTAATATCTCAAATCTTAAACAAATAAGCGTGCATAGAGACTATGACCAAGTCATTATATCTGCTTTAATTTGTAGAGTCCTCCAGTTGCTCCAAAAAAATGCTAGAAGTAGACCTTTTACTATTGCGATGCAGAAACTCGGGTTTTTCCATTCCTATTACTATATTTGTTGTTTAGAACAACCAAAGAACGAGAGAAGAAAAGAGAGTAAGCAAAGAAATCAATTATTTCTTGCTGGGATGAGTTTTCATAATTTTTTTGGGGGGGAGGGGGGGGGAGTGTTTATATAGATTTTTTGACTTGAACAATAGCATGAGCAGTGCATGAATAGTGCTGCAATTTGTTGTTTGTTTTACATGAATAGTGCACTACACTACCGTCAAATGGTTGTTCATCTTATGTGAATAATGCACTACAATACCGCCAAAAGTTGTTTGTTTTGAGTAAACAGTATGCTACAATACTGCAAATTGTTGTTTGTCTCGAGTGAATAGTGCGCTATAGTAAAAATGAACAATACCTTAGATTTTTTTAAACAAAATTTTGGAGTATTACATAAAGGATCTCTCTATGAAGCTGAAATGTTATTTTGCAAAGATGGAAGACAATTTTGCACAGATTTTTGAAGAATTTTATGTTCTATCAAAGAGATTTGAAAAGTTAAAATTTTCATGCTTCAAAATCTCTCTATTTTTTTTAGACTATCAATGCAATGTACTAATCTTATACTATTAATATACTACTTATATTCCAATATTTTACCATGTGTATACTTATCATATATTGTCTGCCTCCTCATTTTTATGTATACTAATTATATACTGTTGCTCTTTTATGGCATACCAACTGTTTACCTTTATTTATGCATTAATTTTTCACCTGTTTTGTAGTTTTCTTCTGCAAATGATAATGTATATTAAAATGAAGACAATAATGAGAAGCCTGCAAGGGAAGTATTAATTGATCTTAATGAACCTTATCGGAGTTTGAAGTCATTTAAGAATTATGATGACGAAGATGATCATGGAGATGTTTGATGACAAAAATATTTCTTGACAAACAAGATCTAAAGACAATCAACTCTTAGAGTATACAAAATAGAGGAAGGTATTTGAACTGTTTATTTGGATTGTGATTTGTCATTTAGAATTAGTTTTATTACTCATTTATTTTGTGTCTTTCCATGTTCAAGGCTGATTCAACTATTAGTGAAGGTGACAGCAGAAACAAAAAATCCACGTGGCTATGTTACACTTGATGTTGTAAGATCACGAACACAATCATTTTATTTTATTCAAGAGTATGTCTTTATAATTTATATAATTTTAACCAAATTAATTTTATTGATTTTAGGACGTTTCTCGTTTATATTCTTTGACTCAATTTTTAGATGTTGATGATTTGAAATCAGCTTCACATCTTGAATATGAACGAGATGCCATTAGCCGCAATATAATTGAGTCAGCAGTGAATGTTGTGACTTCAACCCTCTCAATTGAAGTTGTCACTCTACTTCTTCCAGCTCTTCCACTTAGTAAAAGAGAGAGACGTCCCGCTGCAATCTTGCAGTCTCCTTTTGTAAATACGCATACATCTTGTGAAAAAAGTATAATATTATATAAATATAAAATAAAGGAGATTGTGAATGAAATATCCCTTTTAGACATTTGTTAGGTTGAAGATCTGGATAACAGTGTTACAGCTGAGTTTGTATAGTCACTTCAACAGAGTTAGTTGAAGCGCAACAAGTAAGTTTTATTTGAAATCAATTTTGGATTCTAATTATATGTATTTTTGTTTATTTGATAAGAATTTTGATTAACATTTGTATGTTTTTGCAGGAAACAAATTTACAATGATCATGATAACACGCTGAATCCTGTAGTTGATTTTGCAATTGTTGTAATTATTGAGAAAGAATGGTTTTACACATTATTCACTCCAGGCTAACTGATATCCTCTTCTGTAAGTTTTATATTTTGAGCATTTTATAATAACGTATGCCTATATTATTGTAAAAATCCAACCCCCTATATACCAAAATTGTTCCCACCTTAGCCATCACTGACTAGGTATAGGATTTTGTTCTTAGCAAGACTCGAACCTGAGCCTCCCAAAAATGTTTGGCACTAGTAAGGCTCGCAATTACTCATTTAGCCTAGGCATCGCTCTAATGTTAGACCGATATGAAATATTATAATTCACCCCCCTTTGAAGTAGTCCTGTCCTCAGGACTCACAACTCTGTCACACCTAGAGCGACTCTAATACCATTTGTAACAAGCCGAGCTTACCGTGACGATATTGCCCCCACTGATTGGATTCATGGTTTTGTCCTTGGCAAAACTCGAATCTAATCTTCCCAAAATGCATCGACACAATAAGACCACCCCGAATGCACATTAGCCCAGGCATCACTCTAAAGTTGAAGCAATGTAGGGTATTACAATCCACCCCCTTGGAAACAGTCCCGTCTTCAGGACTCACACCTTCGTCAAACGCAGAGCGACTCTGATACTATACTATTTGCAATAATTGGGGCCCACTACGTATCAATATTATCCTCACCTTAGCCACCACTGACTGAGTGCAGGGTTTTGTTTTTAGCGAGACTTGAACTTAAGCCTCTCAGAACGCGTCAACACAATGAGACACCCCCAAATGCACATTTAGCCCATACATCACTCTAAACTCGGATTGATGTGGGATATTATAATCCACCCCCTTGGGAGCTGTCATGTCCTCCAGACTCACATCTCCGTCACACAGAGAGCAACTCTGATACCATTTATAACAACCCAAGCTCACCACATATCGATATTATCCCCACTTAGCTATCATTGACTGGGTGTAGAGTTTTGTTTTTAGCAAGACTCGAACCTAAGTTTTCCAAAAGCTCTTAACACTAGTAAAGCTCGCAATCACTCATTGTGAGCAATGCCTAAGATAAATGAGTAATTGCGAGCCTTACTAATGTCAAGCGTTTTTAAGAGACTTAGGTTTGAGTCTGGACAAGAACAAAACCCTACACCCAGTCAATGGTGGCTAAATGAGGACAATTTCGGTACGTAGTGAGCCCCTGTTGTTACAAATGGTTTTTGATTTGCTCTATGTGTGACGGAGGTGTGAGTCATGAGGACAGGACTACTCCCAAGGGGGTTGAATTGTATTATCCTACATTGGTCTGACTCCAGAGTGATGCCTGAGCTAAATGTGCATTCGGGGGGCGGGGGTTCTCATTGTGCCGAAACAATTTGGGAGGCTTAGGTTCGAGTCTCGCCAATGACAAAACCTTGCACTTAGTCAGTGGTGGCTAAGCTGAAAATAATATTGTCATGGTTAGCTCGGGTTGTTACAATTATACTGATATTATACCAATATAATACCAATATAGAAGTTTTGAACACTTCCATAATGTCTATATAAAAATATTATACCAATATTATTATAATAGTTTACTATTTGAAATTTGTTATTATGGATGTATACTTATATTATACTGAAATTATACTAATATTATCTATATTTTGTTTTGTTTTAAACTCTACTGTATGATGTCAATGTTATACCAATATTGTTCTGATAGTCTAGTGTTTGAAATTGTTATAGTGGATCTATACATACATTATAATAAAATTATACATACATTATGAGATGTTTTACCAACCGTATATTTATTATATTTTAGATATATTCATGTTTATACACTATTTATTCATGGTTTAATTGTTTACTTTAGTTTATATGTAGTATTTTGACATTTAATTTTTTTATAACTTTTGTGTTGGCAACATGTAGACATGATCTTTGATTACTTGCGAAAGAAAAATAAGAATGATGAAAATATGAAGATGAAATTTAAAACTATAGATGACTTCTTTGATCAAAAGTTGCAATCTGTATATAAAAGATACCAATAGGAGAAGGATCAATGTCTACGTTAAAAGATAAGACAATGATATTGGAGTATACGCTGGGACACCACATGTATTGCAACACTGCATGGGCCGATGTTGACCATGTCCTATTCCCTATTAATGTTGTATCTGCATTCTATTGGATTATTGGTCGCATCAATGTCGCTAAAGGTTGTATATATGTATACAATTTCTTGCGTTCTCCTATTGTTGATGTTGCATCAAAGGAAGCTATTAATGTTTATCCCATTCTTCTACGTTTATATCTTAACATGATTGGATTCTATGCCTTGAGAGACGACCTGAAGGAAAAACATGGAAAAAATCATTTCAAAGTGTCATTTGTTGATAATCTACTTGCGCAAGTTGACAGTAATTGTGGAATTTTCATATTATCTTTTGCCAACCACATTGGGACTGAGACACGGCCCAGACTCCTACGAGAGGCAGTAGTGGGAAATTTTTCGCAATGGGCGAAAACTTAACGAAGCAATGCCGCGTTGAGGTAGAAGGCTCGCTCTATTTGGTGATAAATAAACCACCTGCACCTCTTTTGATCTCTCAGAAATCTCATAAAATAGTCTTTCTAAAAGCCCCTAATGACCAATCCTTGCATGAATCGCTAAGGATCCAATAAGTCCTATTTTGTCACAAAAAAGAATATTTCAATTAACTTTGATGTGTTGAATTATACGAAAAGATTGACAGTTCTATTGTACAAGCATGATAGATTTAAACAAAATAAAAGCACCAAGAGTGAATTCGAAGGTAAAGATCGATATATTGTTGATAGGAGAATACAACCACAACTGACGGTTAAGTGAAGAATGGAAAAAAACTGTCTCAATGTGCATCACAGTTCTCTTGGATTTTATATTTGAATAAGTGTAATACCAAAATTGATTTTTTTTCAGAGTTATAATGATGAACATTAGGTGACTTTGTTACATCATATTTGATAATTTGTAATATTCTCAATTAATATTCATGTGAATTTTTTCATTTTATTTTGTTTTTTGCTGCCGATTGTTTGATTTTGAATCAATTCTGGACATTGCTTTCCTGTTGTGCACACATATTATACAGATTTTATTCAAAAATGATAGCAACAGATCAGGTTATGAACAAATTTCACGTTTTATTAACATGTTATTCACACTTAAAACTAATATTATACAAGTGGAATAGTTATTGCAATGTTATACACAAGTTACACATGTCATTCAAATTTGTATAGACGCCTTATTTGTATGTTATATTGATATGATACGCAAAACAAATATCTCGTTGTATTCAAGGCATTCAAATTTGTAAAAATGGATTATTAGAAAGTTATACCAATGTGATACTAGAACAGATATCACATTTCTTTCAAACATTGTTCTGATGTTATTCGAAAATAAGACCAACATTGTAGTTCTTAGACACTAATATCACGATGTATACACTCGTTATTTATATGTTATGTTTGTATAATACCAAAAATTGAAGTCTTGAAAGCTGATATTACGTTATTCATATGTTATAACTATATTATTGTCACACCCGACCCTCGGACCGAACATCATATCTGTCAATCTGAGGCCCCATCGTCGGGCGTCGCGCGGCTCCAAGCTCAGCGCGTGGTCCGCCGAGGCCCCGGGCGTGCGACAGATATCATCAGTCTATCTTTCTACCTCTATACACGAGGTTTGAATCATTTCTTTAATTTTAAATAATCATTTTAATCATGCTTCACTAAGCAATTGGTTTCAAATCAAATTCACTGGATGTTCAAAATCATATTCATATTGGAAATCAAGATAATAGTAGCGGAAGCACTTTTCGGATCAAATCTTTCTAAATCATTAAACACTGTTTAGCAATACCATAGCTAAAAATTATCAGTTTATTAATCAAGATAAAAACAGTGTTTAAGACGGTAAAATAGTCCTGTATATATATATACAAAAATATGATTCATGGCCCTCTGGCCCAAGTTCAAACATACATTGTAAAAACTGTACAAAACGGAGAGGTAGTTTAACAAAAATATCACTCTCTCTCTCTCTACACATCCTCCAGTCTCCGGTCTGCATTCTCACTGAGCGCTGGGCTCATGAGTACTTGTAAAATAAAAATGGGGTGAGCTCGAAAGCCCAATGGATCTTCCCTACACATCAATAGCATTATACAAACGAGCATACGAAACATGCAAACAGTTTCAATCATTAGGGCATTTCACACACTTAGTCAGTTTATCTGTTGCGCTCTAATATTAGGAATTTACCATCTGATATCAGGAATTAACCGAAAGAGTGAACCACTCTCGGTATCCCAGTTGTGGTCCTGAACA
>JAJIYU010010369.1:0-16159 GCA_030144865.1 Tinospora cordifolia | reverse complement strand
TGCAATATCTTGATGATTGACTATCAACAACATGAACAAGAACCTTAGAGAGCTCAAGCAATTCTAGAAAACACATGAACTGAGTCCAAGTTTTAAGAAAGTTCAACATCACGGAATTATAGCTACAACACTACCAGTATTCGCTCTTCTTGATGAGACCCAAGAAAAACAGGATATTTCAGGAGACAGCAGCCTGTGAAAAAGGAGAGGACCCAATTTTGAGAGATATTTGATCAAGTTAAAATATCAAAGTTCAGTTGGACAGACTCCTGCACACTGCAACATCATGTGTGTCTATCACTATTGACTGCAACAGCAGATACCTTACTAGCCTATTTAATTTGGATCAATATATGCTTAGCATGCTGCATAAATAAATTGTGCAATTGGGATTTTCAATATGTCCTCCCTGTGTAAAAGAGAACTTCAGAAATTTCCAGTCTTCATACGAGTTACCTATTCTTTTTTCTTTTTATTTATTTATTTATTTTTGTGTTTTCAAATGGTTACCCCAACCCTTTTGGTGAGACTAATCCACTTTCAAGCACTGGCAAGGCACTGGGCAGCTAATCATCAAGTGGGCATAAGTTTTGACCTTGAGACATCTAGCCCTCGACCACTTTTAACACAAACTCCCTGACCATCTCTGCTGCACCGCATTGAATAGATGAGTCTTCTCTCATGAAAAAGTAATCAGATTTTTTTCAGTTTGATCCACTTGAAAAATTCCCGGACGGTGAATAACTTCCTAGGTCAAAATAAAAATTCTCAACAAGAAATGAGACCAGTGTGAGAATAGTTCATATCAAATAGAACAGAAACAATGACCTCCACATGACGGAAAAGGCAAATTTTGGTGGAAATAGAAGGTTGCACATACTTAAAAGAAACAAAATTTTAATTAAAATTGAACCAACAGAAATTGTACATCACTTAAGTTAACTGAAATAACCTGATATGAAAACATGAGTATTATCCCCTAAATTCCAGCAATAACTTGACATGAAAACATGAACATAATCCCTCTCCCCACAAACTTCCCCTCACATGATCTGATGACAAAAATACATAATCTATCCCAGTGAAGAATCCAGCCTGATATTGAAAAACCTTTAGATAATGATGATGCAAAGGCCGATGATCTAGTGATCAACTTATCTTTCCATATATTTTCATCCAATTTGGCACCATATGAAAGATCCTTCAATTTCTTTCTAGCCAAATCACCCAAACGTTGAACATAATGCAACATCATATAAATTTTGAAACCTTGAAACTACAGCATCAGAGGTCTGGCAAATAAACCAAATCCTAGAATTAAGATATTATAGCACAAAGGGAAGAAAATATTGTTAAAGTCTTGAAATTTCCACAATGAATCATTCATTCTTAGGATAAAAGAAACCATTCAAACAAGTACCATCTATAAGTATCAGTTTGACATTTTTTTAAAAAAAAAAATTCAGGACAGTGGATATGATCATAATAGGGAATATTTTCAAAATAGACACAAAATTCTGAACAAGGAATTAGGAGTTCAGTGCAAAGCAAACTCTTACCACATGAAATCGAAAGAAGCTCAGCAGAATGTATTCTTTTGGTTAAAACTAAAAGAAAATGAAGAACTGAGGACCACACATCTTCACAACTACACAGCTATATTGCAACAAAAAATGATCAAGGGGGCATACCTAATGAGGCTCCCATTATTTTGTGGTCTGGAAAAAGAATGACATATGCAGTCTTACCTCTAAAATTGATGAATTTTAAAGTTTAATAATAAGTCTAAAAGGTAATTCAACCATGCAAATATTAGCCAAAATGATCTTGAAGAGACTCAAGACCAATTTTGCAGAACTCAAGAAGTCATTTTTCCCTGAGCATCCATGACCATATCTAAGTTCATTTAAGAAACTGAAGAAGGGCAGCCACCAATAAGACATCCTCATGCCACCAAGACTCGCATACCATTTAATTTGATCTAATTTGATGAGCTTCAACTTCATTCTTGAATTATGGGGTACATGTTCTTCAAACAGAGATCATAAATTAGTAGAAGCGGGAGAATTTCCATGATAATAAGGAATTACCTTTCTGCTACCACTTATTTGCAACTGAGGCTTTAAGATAAAGACACACACAGAACTATGACACATTCAATTTTCTTTAGAACTAATCTTAGATCCCACTTGAAAAAGAATGAGTCAAAGAAAATGAAAATTGAAGAAAGATGAAAAGTTTGAACTGCATATTGTGCATGTGTGGGTACGAGAGATTGACAAGCTATACTAAATCCAATCAACATCAAGGAAAAACAAATGCATGATTAAAAAACACAATTTGCATGATGTTCTGCATGTTCTCATATCATGATAATACCAGATAGTCACTGATTAATTTGGCATTTTGAGTAATGGGGAAATCATAGAGTTTTTAGCAAAAATATTCCTGATAAATTGTTCTCACTTTGCAGATAAGTGCTGCTGAGAAAATTTTCAAGCAAACAATGCACCACGATCATCATTTCACGTCATGCCAATAAAACTTCACAATGAACCATGATGAAGAGATTCCCGTTTATTGATATCTTGTTTCTAGAGTAAGGACTTACAGCCAGGAACAGTTAAGAGATTCCCAATCATGGAGACTGCAGAAAGTGCTTGACACCAAAAAGACTTTTAATCCATATAGTTGATTAGTAAAACTAACTAATGATATGATAAATTTTAAATCATATTAATGCAGCATGGAGAGGAAGAAAAAAAGAAGTTAGAAGAGATAAGGAGAAGAAAAGGGACGAAGAAGAGGAAGATCCACATCACTTTCTACTAAAATAACTAAAAATACTGTTATATCTAAATAATTAAAATATATACCAATTGATCTGCATCACGTTCTACTATAGGTGACTTCAGGAGAACTTTTAGACTGACTTGCTTCTCAAAACAACTTATTAACAGCTCATCTCCATACCCAAGGTTGGCATTACAATTTTCTTTTTCTTTCCACTCTCTCAAGTAATTGATGTTCCACAATTTTGTTAGAGCCATTGCACTTCTTTCCACTTCTATCAATGATTGTAATGGGTATTGTTCCAAGTGTCTAGATATTGATGCAAAACTTACTTTAAATGTGGAGACTTCAGTCAATATTATCATATGCCAAGCATCTAGATATTGTCTAAAATAATATAACCACAAAAAAAAAGTTCATGATTTTGGTAAGTAATGAAAGTTGAAACTTCAACTCACTATTTCAATCAAATCACTGTCATTCTTAAATGCTCAAGCAGTCTTTTAAAAATTTATCATGGCTTATGTATGCCTAGAAGCTCAACTTGCTTAAAGGGTGTTGAAGACTGCATCAAGGCTTAAGCCCCTAGGGTACCCTCTAAAGGCTTATGGTCATGCAAAGATGATGCTTATGGCTCAAGACTTATGCCCTAAGCAATGTGAAGCTTGAGCCTCCATGAGGCTCAACCTAAGTCCCTTTTTTAAAATTACAATTCCCTATGTTTTACCAGAACACTTCAAATGACATAAATAATAAGCATGCCCATTCTTTTTCTTTCTCAAAAGTCTAAAACTTAACAAATCAAGAAAGACCCTAGTTAGGAAAATTCTGTGCCTAAACTGTAAAACCCTTCTTCTGTTTTCATTACTAAATTGTCTAAAAGACTTCAATTGATATTATAATAAATACACCAAGTTTTCTTTCGTAAAGTTTTAAACTTCTGACATCAATTATTAGGAGAACCAGTTTTTAACAGTCTAATGCCAACGGTGTTTGAATTCATTGTTAGAAGTCTCACCTGATATAAATAGAAAAAGCTAAAAACTTCAAAAGTTATTAGAGAATGAGAAAACCAAAAAAGTCACAACATTGTGACATTTTACTTGTTAATTTTCTAGTAGTTTCTTTTTTGAAATTTGAAAGCAACACAAACCTTAACTTATAATATTGGCTTATTAAGTCTTTCATAATGTTTACTATTTTTCTATATATTAATAATATATGTCATTCTTTAAAATTATTATAAAAAAAAATTAAGATAGTGCTCAATAATTCTACTTTTATCCTCTAATTTCTCTAAACGCTAATTCAAATAGAGGTTGGACAAAATAAAATGTTTGGTAATTATTTGTCAACCTCTAAATCAAATACAGAACAACAACTAGTAGAGGTTAAATTTGCTTCTTTTTTTTTCCTTGTAGGGGTTCTCCAAATAAGAGGATCAAGTGCTGTTTTCTTTAGCAAATAATACTTTAAAAATAGGCTCTCACAAAAGTAGAGCTAATAACAAAAAACAAATAGAAATTCTAGAGAACCAAAAGCTACTCAAGCACTCTTTAATTAAAAGTATGAGGCTTACACCTGGAAGCAAAGAAAATTGTCTCAATTATGCCTACACCTTGTGTGCATAGAAGGTATCTAATATCAAGAATCTACTAACCAAAAGATGCCCTATCACCAAACAAAAATAGATAATGCTCCCATTTGGTTGAATGGTTACAAACTATTTTTGAACCAAAAGTACTTTGTAGGTCATCATTTGCTTTTGAACCAAATTAAAGAGAAAAGGTAAGTTTTCTTCATTTTAGAGAAGCTAGTTGAGACCAACTTTTATAGAAAGTGTTTTTTTTCCTTTTTCTTTTTTTTTTTTTAAAAACACTTTGTGTCCAATAACATGTGAGATGGGTAAACTAATAAAACCATGAAATTCATATCATAATTATGATATTACTTCTAATTTGGGACTTTATGAATATGGCTACAGACCCACAATTCTTTAAACAACGTAGGATTTTATTTTGTTTGGTACAACTTCTATGGAAACACATTTTGAAAAAGTTGATCTCAACTAACATCTTTGAAATGTTGAAAATAAAGTGTTCCATATCAATTTTACAATTGCAAATGTGCCAAACAACCCAAAAACTACCTTTGGTCCAAAAGCAATTTGCAACTGCTCAACCAAATGGAGCCTATGTATGTGATAGCATACAACTTACATGCTCATATATTTTCCACAATACCTAATGTAACAAAAGCAATGACCAAGCTTATGTATTAAAGCTTATTGAAATGCAATCAAGTACAACCTAGCAATTGAAATGAACTTTGGTGGGCAATTGATCCTCACACTTGAGTTTTTTCCTGATATAAATAGAATTTTTTGGATCTTTCTTTTTTTCTTTTTTCTTTTTTTTTTTTAACTCTTATCTTTTCTTCTTTCTTTTAAAAAGGTATTGAGGTTGTGAATGTGTAATACCATAAGTGGGGAGAACTGAGAATTTCAGATTCAAGAACGAATAGGGAATTAAAGTCTTGAAGACCTAATTTTGAAGCATTTGGAAGTATTCTCTACATCAGTCATCATGCTAACCAGTTTATGGCATTGTGATCTACCACTTCTTGCCCTTTCTTTTTTCTTTTTTTTTTAAAGTCATGGTGGTATCCAGACCTTTGACCCGACTAATCCACCATGGGGCTACCCCCATCTGCCCCAAGACCAGGACCCAGGAGACAACAGGAGCAAATGGCGGGAGCAAGACTCGAACCTATGACACTTTGGGAGCACGGACCCGACTTGACCACTACGCCATCGCCCTCGAGGGCTCTTGCCCTTTCTTTTAAAAGTCTATGTTTGACTCTACTGACTAATATATTTGGTAAAAGTTTGAACCTTGATTAACCTATAATGGAGATCACTACAATAGTTTAATGCCTTTTAAAGAGTGTACATAGAATTTCAAAAGATCCAAACTTTGACATTGAAGCGTGAACATCTAGGAGGCCTTATAACTTTTTAAAGAACCTAGGTGGATCTTGTATGCAAATTCTAATGGAAGTTCTACTTCACAATTAGAACATGTATTTAAATCTTGATTCAAACTTCATACACTAGCATCCTTCACATCAATTAACAAAGCTTAAATAATGAGATGTTCGGCCAGTTAGTAATACCTAACAAATAAATAGTGTCATATCCATAAGAAAAAATACCAGCAGATAAATCAAGTACAAAGTTAGAAACAATGTTGTGCAACCCTTGACCAATAGGACTCTAGTAGCCCTTTGAAGTCCATAATACCAAATACACGATTGTTAAAAATATGCCTGCATTGAACAAGAATAGACAAGGGAAGTCCCATCATCGTACCTCATTCTGTTATCAAGATGGCAGAATCTCATCATAAAACAACATTGGATGCATAGTGACAAAATAGACGAGAAGAAGGGGAACAAAGTAAAAGGTCAATATAAAAGTTTTAGCCCAACACTAAAAATGTTTTATTTAGATTTTAGTTCATGGCCAATAATAGCCTCTACTGTTGCACAAAAGACCCACGCTCCAAACGAAAACCCCAAGCCACTTTTGCAATCGCATTTGCACCTGAGAAATCATGCTTTTGCTTACAAATGCTCACACTGCCAAAAAATGCTGCGTCTTGAGGCTTGACATTATTATTGTGATAAGGTAAAAATATAACATAAAATAATTCAATGTTGTTTAAGTTTCATATTTCTCTTTCTATTATGATATTTGGTATTAGTTCATAATTCTTACACAAATTTTTATAAGCTTTCATAGTAAAAATGGACACACCTTGTATTAGTACTACCTCATCTCAATTATGTCTCACAAATTTAAAAACATGTCAGATGAATAACATACACATGGTACCTACTCTCGTACATAAAGAACTTAACTAAGAGAAGCTCTATTAGCAAAAGGAAAACAAAAGTGGGCTTGTTTGGCTGAGCAGATGCAAACTATTTTTGTACCAAAAGTAGTTTTGGGTCATTTGACAAGATTTGCTTTTGGACCAAAGCGTAGTGGAAAAGCAAGTTTCTTTACATTTTAAAGAAATTAGTTGAGACCAACTTTTTCAAAAAGTACTTCTACGAAAGTTGTACTAAGCTCAACTGCATTTGAGATGAGGAAGATAATAGATAAAATTATGATATTACTTCTAACTAGGGATTTTATACATATGAATAGATACCCACAGTTTTTGCACCAACTCTAGGAGTTTTACGAGATTATTAAGTGTAAAAACACTTTTTAAAAAAGTTGGTCTCAACTAGTTTCATTGAAATGCAAAAAGATTGTTAGTTCAATGTAGTTTTTATAACTACAAATAATTTAAAACTACCCAAAAACTACTTTTGATCCAAAAATAATTTGCAATCGCTCAACCATCTAAGTTCCTACATATGTGATAGCATATAACTTAAGTACCCATCATTAATTTTTCCATTATAGCTAGTGTGACAAAGGTAATGATAAGGCTAGACAAAGCACAACCAAAAATGCAAATTTAAGACAAGCAATCACGTAAAACTCTAGCAATTGGAACAAAGCTAGAGACAATTTATTTCCTACACTTGTTTTGATATGGTTTGCGATTGATATGATTACTTAATAAGGTTTCTTTAAACATAGTTTTTTCCTTCTTTCTTGGAGATTTTGAAGGAGAAACAAAATATGTTTGAGACTTCATGGTTGAAGACAAAATCGTGAATTGAAAGATTTATAACTTACTTTGGAGCATGTGGAGGCATTCTTTACATCAATCATCACATTAAGATGCAAATGGCTCTAGAATCCACCGCTCCATGGTCTATTTAGAGTCCCAATACCCCTTCTATCTTTCTCTTAGTGTTTCCTCTATAGCCAACCTTCTTTCTTCATATTAACACACGAGTTGCTATTGAAATTCTTTTTCATTCTATTGCTACTCTTGTCTGTTGGTATCAACTCATTTGGTACTACCTTTTGCCTTGTCTTTTTTTCTTTGGTTTTTCTCCTCTTACATACTTGTTGCATTTTTATGTTATATTGATCATTTTTATCTAGGCCATTTCCCTTGCTTCATAATTATATCACATCAACTTATATGATCATTATATGTCAGATTCTAAAACTATGTATATAGTTATGTGGGTCTTGGGTGCAAACTCTATCGGACATTTCAATTTGTAAGTAGAATGTCTTTAAACCTTTATAACTACCTCCACCTAAGCCAAACACCATTTTCTGTTATGTTAATCACTTTTTTCTACATCATTAATTAAGCAAGGGATTTATCGTATGGAGAGAAATTCTGTATGCTAGCATCCTTCATGCTGATAAACAAATGTCTTAAATATCAACACGCATAGGTAACAGTTAAAAAGTAATGGAAGCATAAAACCATAAGGAAACGAAACAAAAAATAAATCAAATTACAAGTTTAGACACAACATTTTACTTTCATTCACCACCACGACTCCAATAATCCTTTCATGGTTTAAAAATTGCCCAAAATTCAACAAACTTCCATGAATTATTTCCATTTTTTGTTATAGTTGAAGAGGTAAATGGATGTCAAGTCGAAGTTACAAAAATTTTCAAAAATAATTTAACAAAGTTCAATAGAATTTTTATTTTCAATTTAAAAATGCAAAATTTTGATATAATTAGATGACATTCAACATAGAAGTAAAACAAAATTATTTTATTAGTGGAAAAACAAGAAATATATTATTTTCAACTATATCAACGAGCATTGCAGTAAAGTTCTAAAATTTCGACAAGCTAACGAATTATAAATTATTTGATAATCAAAAGATAAGAAAAGCAAATAAAAAAAAATTGAGATAACATAAAAACTTAAAAATAAATTGAAAGTGTCTCAAAGCTATTTTTTTGAAGTAAACTCACATAAGACAAAATTGAAAAAAATACATTTAAATAATAAATTAAACTGAGCATGCAAGAATCCAAATTTGCAAAGTACAAGAATCAAGATATCACAAAATTAAATATCAAAACAAAGAAAAAAGAACTAAGACAAAATTCTACCATTTCAAATTCACCACCTCAAGGATTATTTTTGTGCAACATACACTAAACATTATGGATGTAAAAACATGTCAAATGTCATTATATTTGCACTTGTATATATATCAAAATTGTCTATTTTAAGTATGTTTGCAGCATATCTAGTAGCAATTATGCATATTTCAGCATTTGTAAAAATTCTTTTGACTTCTTTAAGTTTGGTGAAATTTTACAAAAAATTCTCTAAGGTTTCTCAAACTTCTTCGAATTAATTCAAATATTCTAAGGTTGAAATTTAGAGCAAATTCTAAGTTTCGAACCTTGAGCCTTTTAAGAGTTCAGAACACTAAACAAAATTATTGTTACAAATATGCCAACACTAAAACGAGGACAATAAAGTCCAATACCTCGTTTTTTTTTTATTTAGATAGCATATATTCATCAAAATAAGGAACAATGGATGCATAAAATAGAGCCAAATACCTTGGTAACATGGCTACCACTATATGGGAGCTAAACAAGGGCTTAATGTACAACTTTCACCCCTTAAGTTGCCGAGTTCTTTTAAGATTAGAATTCATGATCAACCAATCACAATAGAACAACCTCATCAAAGACCCACCTGCCACATTTAATTACTTCTATATAGAAAAAAGTTTTCTTTCTTTGATAGAAAAGGAGAAAAGTTCATTAAAACTCCATAGAGACATCAAACACAACGTTGGTTGTATCATTTTACTCTACTAACGAATATGAATAAGTGTCTATTATAAATAGAATATAACAAGATACAGAATTAAGTTTAAAGGAAATGTAGCAGATGCATGTTTGAATCAATGGATCTACGAGAAATACGAAAAATAGAACACTACAGTAAAAGTTACTCTCAAAGAAAATGATAACTGATGGTTAATTGATATGTGAATGCTTAACTCGAATATGGACTGCCTTATAAAGATATTCCATTGAAACAAATTAAAGCTTAAAAAAAAAAAAAAAAAAAAAACACACACACACACACACACAGTGAAACAAGTTTCTAAGCTATTTATAACAATGTAGCAACTTCCTAAAATGACTACAACTTATGCACTTTCTAATTGCATCGAATGAAAATAGGAACATCTTCAAAAAACTAATAGACAAGATCTAAGAGAGAACAACAAAAAAATCAAGATCAAATTAGAAAAAGGTGGGATGGGAATGCCTCAAAAAAGAAAATACTCAAAAATAACAACGTATTTAAAATAGAAAGAACCTAAAAATTTGATTTGAAGATTTTTGATAATCTAGCACATGTAACACATCAAGTGGCAGCCACAGAACCAACGTCCAGACACCAAACTGCTAAATGTGAATGCTACTTTTGACCCCAAAAAAAGCTTATAAACTCTAACAAAGATCAAATACATGAAAAAAGATACCTTGCTATGAGCAGTAAATGAAATTTTTTGAAAGTAATTATGCAATCAATCAAACAATTAATTTCAATTTTACTCAATTGGAACAAAGAAGTATTCTCAACCTAGTTCTGATATTTCTATAATGGACGGGCATTTATCTACCTATCATGTCATGTTTTCAACAGCTTTTTCTCCTTTTAAGAATTTTTTTTTTGAAACAGAAACTATTGTATTTATAGCATAAAATAAATTACAAAAGTGCCGGATGAGATATCCGGTCTTAGTTCTCATGACGCGTACAATGTGAAATTAAGATAGACTGGAGGATTGATTCTCTATTACATAACCATTCCGAAAAACTATATCCTAATCCTAACTTAGACGTAGAGATCCAACTAGCAAACAAGAGGTTAGATCTCTGCCAAATCATACTATCCGATCTTTCTACATTCAAGAATAATCTTCTATTTTGTTCCTCCCATATAGAAATCTTCCTTTAAGAATTAAAATAGAAATCTTCCAAGATTGTGATAAAAGGAGGAAAAAAAATATTACTTTTCCAGCAGAGAAAAACTGCACTCTTAGCCTGTTTATAGGTTGGAAACAAAGCAAAGTTTCATCTCCCATTTTTAAGAATGAAGCCAATGTTAATTTTGTCTAAAAGTTCATAATTAACTAAAGGGGAATTTAGATTGGCTTCTTTGGTACACAGGCTGTAAGTCCTGTAGTTAGTACTAAACCAATCAAGTGAAAGGCCTGAAAAAGTAAGCAGTTAAAGCCAAAAAAAAAAAGAAAGAAAAAGTCAATAAAATAAGTAGAAAGCATAGAAGTACAGAGTAATATAGTGAACTGGATTTTGATCTATTCAGTGTTTATACCACCTTATGTATTCACAGGTCCCATAAAGTCTCTGTATTAGCACATAACAATACATGTAAGAAACCAAACTATTGTCATGTTGAGTCCATATCCCCAAGTGCTTGAAAACCTATTCCTATATTCACATTATCTATATGGAAATCATAGATCTAGCAGTTCCTACAAAATACACTCAGAAAAATTGGAGAAATATCACTTTCAGGTCAAATGAAATAAAGACTGTTCCTAGAACCTAGTACTCATGCTACAGGAACGAGTCAACCTGTATCCCTGGCCACCTACATTTCCAGCCATCTCCACATTTTGAGAATCATAGTGCTTCCTGCAGCCTGGACAACGCTCATCTGCCTCAAGAATCCTTTTGTAGCAGAAAAGACAGAGCCTGAACCCGCATAAGCACGGAAGGAAACTATAATCTGTAGGATCCAAATCTTCATAGCAGATGGGGCATGGAGAAGGCTGGGAGATGATACTATGGCAAGCCCAGGTTACAGTTCTTTGTTCACAATGCCTCTCTCCATTCATAGGGAAGCTATATTGCTTTGAAAGATTCGGCAAACACTGAGGGCGGAAAGCATCATCTGGCCTCCAAGCTCGACCTTTTGTGACTACCCTGGAATCTTTGTTGCCAATATGATCCATTTCTGAAACACCCAATTCATTTTCCTTGTTCCCCAATTGACTTGGAGCAGTATCTGCTACAAGTTTTGCTTCTGTTTCACTTGAGTCTCCTGAACTCAACTGGTGCCGCTTATCCCCAGCTGTTAAAGCATCGGCCACTGCCTCCCAGTCATCCACACATCCATCATCACCACCATTATTTTCGACGTCATCTTCTTCTTCATCATCGGTTACATTTCCAGAGCAGCACCAGCTACTGCTACTGCTACTGCTCCTGCTGCTGCTACTGCTGCTGCTACTACTACTATTACTGCTTTCAGATCGATCCTTTCGTGATTCTTGACCCCTTGAATTCATGTGGGATTCTAAAACCCTAACATGCACGCTCAATTCCTCCTTTTCTTTCTCTCTTGAGCCCATCTCCAGACTGTCCAATGACCTAATTTTTTGTTCACAAATCGAACGCGAAGAAGACGGATGCAAAACGCCTCTCCCATTGGATTCCCCCTTAATTCCCTTATTCTTCACTGCATTAGACCCCCAAAAGCTTAATAAGCCATTCAAAATCTCATCTTTTTACTCTTTGATTTCCACTACGAGCAATACCAACAATAATTTTCAAAATCACACCAGTGAAACGAGTTACATCGATTACGTACCTTGGGAAAGCCACTGCTCCCGCCTAGCGTCGAGCTTGCACTGCTTCAATCTCGCCAACCTATTATTGGCCTGAAAAACCCAAACAAAAAAAATGAAAAACCTAATTAAACATAAAAAAAGAGAGCATAATTACGAGTTTCTTCTTTAATTCTTTAAGGATGGATTTCTGACCCTCTTCTTCTTCCCTAAATCCTTCGATGAGTCCTTCAGAAACGCGGGAACGGAGCCTTTTGCAATCGATTCGGACTCCATGGATCTCTCTTTTACGAAGAATACAACTGATTTTCCAAGAAAATAAAAAGAAATGACAGAACAAAAACCCTAGCTGAAGACAGAAATGAAGAACAAGAGTTGTCACAGAGAGAGAGAGAGAGAGAGAATGGATAACGGATGCTGCTGACGCTGGTGCTGATGCTGGTGCTGTCTACCTACGCCCAAATGTGGGGCATATATATAGAGATGGAGTAGGTATTCCATACAGTTGAACCTACGTGCGAGCGACCCCTCCTCCCCGGGTCTCTGCTCTCCATCAATTCAGTGGCCATTAATCCTTAGTAACGTAAAATATTTTATTTTATAATAGAATTTAATTTGCTCACTGCCAAGCTAGCTCCTTCCTCAACCCACTAAAAACATCTTTAATGTCAAATATAAATTATAATATAAATTTAAAAGAAAATTATATCATCAATGTCAAATATAAATTTATAGATTGCCAGAGATATAGTTATAGATTACTAAGTTGGTTGGTATTATTTTAAAGTATTTTTACACATTTTTCTTTTTTTTTTTTCCTATATTCCCCTTGTTTATATATTATTTGAAATAAATAAAATATTATAATTTCAAGACTTAAAAAATTAAATATTTATATTATTTTAAATTAATTCTATTTCTCCTTAAAAAGGCACTCTATTTATGGAAAGTTTAAAATTGGTTTTAGTTTTTCCTAGTAAATTTTTTATTTTTATTCATTTTTGTCCCAAAAATAATATTTCTAAAACTATGTTTGAATTTTTTTTGGCAATAAACTTAATAATTTTTGTTTTTGAATTTCTTGGTGCTAAAAATGACATATTAAAAATTAAAATTTATTTGACGAGTCAACAGTAAATGACTATCTAACCGATCCTATGAAAATAAACGATTATGTTGACATTCACTACTTTTTCTTTGCCTCAATTTAATATTTAATGTGAATAATTACATTCAAGAAGTTTATATATATATATATATACATACACACACACGTATATGCATACAATGTTCACTTATCTATAATGTAATTTATTTTTTTATAATTAATATTTACATTGGAGATGATCTATGTTTGCACCAATTGACCCATCAATTGCATAAACCTCTTTTAAGCTAAGTTTGATAATTTGTCATTTTCTACTAAATACATCGTTCATCTTGAACTAGAGTATAGTTATTATAAGTTCCTTCTTCCTACATGTTTATTATATATCAGACAAAGCAAGGTTGAGGTGAGCACTAATTAAAAAGCACTAACAAATTTGGACCTAACTGTCTCAAAAAGATTTGGCATGGATCGAGAGGTCACCAACCTTACATCTTGGAACAAACAATGAGTTTAAGTTAACCTAGCTTTGACAAGTCGTACTTCTTGTCAAGATATAGGTCAGTCATATTGTGAGTGTGCAACATTTTTCCCACTTTCCATATTCAAGGAGTGTCATAGAACTCATTGTGGAAGAGCTATTTTTGTTGATACATTCTAATGCTTTGTACTTCTCTTCCTCAGTCTAAAGCAAACACTTTGGCATGATTTTGCCTCTTCTCTTCTTGCCTTCCTTCACCTCCAGGGTGTGGCTAGGGTTAGTTTTCAAGCACCATTTGAGAGATTTACTAAATGTTTATTTTGATATTGCTAAGATGAGTAAAGTTTTAAGTAAAACTTTTCTTCTTTGACGGAACCAACTTGTCTGTAACACCCTGCCTACACCTGTCCAAATAGTACTGGCACATTCGTGTTACTTGCTTGCTCATTGAATGTCTCTTTATCTTTTTGTAGGTCGTTTGAGAGGCGAACGATATCACATTATTCTATTTTTTTCGGCCTCAATTCTATGAGATAAATACTTAGACATATTCATAAAACACACGTGAAATCATTTGATAAAATAAATCAATATTATTAATTGAATGAAATATTTGTGAAGTACAAAGACACTTAAACTTTATTACATCAAACTAAATTTTAGAATAAAATAGGAATTAATGCTAACATGCCCAACTTAAATATTTTATGAATATAAATTAACTAACTACGCAACATTCGTTCAGAAATTCCTTGAAAGGTTAGAAAAGGAAGGGTGAGCTTATCTGTCTAGTGGATCATTCTAAATATTTAACTCATTATTTCAAATCGAATAGAACATCCATAACAAACACTTCAAAAGAATATGCAATTCAAACAATTGTTTTGTTATCAACTGATGTTAAGATCGAAAGGGTTACGCCTCAGTATTCTATATTTAGGGGATAAAGTCAAATCTGGACCTTCAAACTTATCATTGACACCTTAAAAATATTCGTTTGAAATACTCATGATGAAAATTCATCATCGAGCCACTATGTGGTTGAGAATTTTGATTTAATTTTTCATTTATGATCAAAGTGGCATATAAATTCAAGACAACAGTAACTAACATGTATTCATGGAAAGCATGTCATAGGATGGATTATATCATCACAATCATAAGTCATAAGCACAGAACTTTAGCATGCATTTCTAGACATAACATGTATATTCATGGCATATTTCAAAGTTAGGCAAACAACCATGCACATAATACTTGAATCAAAATAATAAGATAAAACTCAAAAATCATTTTTACCTTCTATCCTAATCCTTTTGATCTTAGTATTCTAAGCTTTCTTAAGCCTTCAACTTTCTTTCTTTACTCAAGGAGACGACAAAAAAACTCTTTTTCTCTTGAGCTACAAGAGAAATAAGAAGATGTAACACCCTGAAATTTCACAAACGCATACACGTCACGATTAAAATAAAAATATACAATGGTCAATCAAGAAAAAAATTAAAAAAAAATAAATAAGGACTTTTACAACACGAGAAAAAAAAATACAAATAAAAATAAATAGATTTTAGAATTAATAATGTTTTAGAAAAATTACAAGGTTTGCAAAAGAGAAATAAACGAGTTAAAATCTTATTTTATTTAAATCTATGCATAGACTATAGTTTAGAAAAATAATCAAATATTAGTGGATTAAATTATGCGCATGTAACACCCCCAGCTCCCGTTCTTTCTCTATCACATACGTCATAGGTGACGTGGTGGTCTCGTAGCTTGAGACGTCATTTCTTCTGAATGCAGTCAGTCCTGCTTTCTATCTGAAAACTGGGGATATTACTTTTTCTTTTCCTCATTTATTTGTTAGTTTCAACAGTTCATATCCAAGAGATAAAATTTAAATACAACAAATCTGAAAACATTACTTCATTATCAGAGTTATGAATAATTTTGTGGGCTACATAAACATCTTTTGATAATACAAATATATTTGACATGATCAAACCCTACAATACACATCATTTTCTATTATCCTGTGCACTGTCATTAATTTACATTGATCTGCAGAGGCATCGTCTTCAATAATTTCCTGAAAAAAATGATTGGGTGAGCTCAAGAGCCCAGTAGATCATACACAGTACATCCATAACATTATTTAAACCAAACACTGAACATGCAAACACTTATCATCCATTAGGCGTTTC